>JAXCLQ010041652.1:0-21718 GCA_035584115.1 Cedrela odorata | reverse complement strand
ATTTAATTTCAGTTAGTTGCATTTACTGTTTTAGTTAATAACTTTGCCCCCTCTAAAAATAATTTCTGGATTCGTCCTTGGACTAGCTACCGTCCAATTTTCTAATTAATTTCATTGTAATCTTAGCAATTTTTAATTTCCCGATTTTATGTGAGTAACAAGAAAATTATCAATCCTCCCCTAATATTTATCCCAATATTCAAACACCCTTCTCCAAGATTACGAATATTAATTTTTAAATTCATGTTTTGTAATTTTTACTACAACACTATGGAATTTTATAAAAATAACCTCAATAACTGCAGCATACAGATGCCGGGATTACCTTTAGACATGCTCCTGATTGTGAGCTTCTTGAAGCCTACGAGCTAAAAAAATAATAAATCAAAAAGTGCCTTACTATAGCTTCTTTGATCACCTTGGATAAGATTCAACAAATGAATATATATTTTTTTTCTATATTTAAGAAGATTCTCCTAAATTTTGTTGTCTACAAGAATTAAGATATAAATTACCCTCATGATGTGTTTTAAAAACCTAATATTTCATTTATGTATAAATTTAGAATTATTCTGATTTTCATTCATTTTTCTCTATAATTCAGCTGGTAAAACACAAAATTTTTCGCTAGACAACTGGCTTTCACCCTTTGGAATTTTATTGTGATCACAGATTAAGCAATTAGTCAAGTAAGAAGAAGAAGATCGGTGTTGGTGTAATGAGTTCAAAAAAGAATTTTTGTTAATCAACATCTAGGGCCGTCTGTAAGAAATTTGAATAAAAAATCAGAAACCACCGCAAAATAAAGAAGATCACGGCGACTTTGCGAACTTATACAACAAGAAACCGAGCAATGATAAGGGGAAACCTTTGTGATAATCCACTTGAAGAGATAGCGAAGACTAACCGAAATGATGACAGTCGACCTCCACCCTTAGAAGGCGCAAATCACGGTTTAGAAGCTTTACCTCTGCATTTAAATCCCTTCAACCCAGAAGTCACAAAGAATGCATGGTTGGCCAAACGATTAGCTGACAATGAAAAATAACATGCAGAAAAGATAAACAGATCTAGGCGTTGGTTGAGGTAGTTGTGAGGATGAAAGGGATGCTTCAAGCCATACCTCATGAGTTGAGAACACTTGAGATGAAAGCAGCATCTCAAGTGTTCCACATTCCAGAAACTGTTGAACCATTCTCCGACAAAATACCACTAGGAGGAGGTATACAGCCGCAGAGAAAAGGAAAGCAAAGGTTTCCAGTCATCCTCCTGAGGAGCTACATGGTGAAAATGGTGTCTTTAGGTTTGTTAATGAACCTGAGCCAAAATCTCAATATTCCTTAGATGATTCGACAATTATTCGTAAGCGAGGGTCAGATAGCAGTTATGATTCAGAGGACATAAGAACGTTTCTTAATCGGAAACAAAAAAAAAAAAAGAGAAAAGGCTCTTTACGAAGCCCACCTCGAAGAAAGAGGTTGAGGGAAAATTACTATAGGGACGATAATCTAGAGACTTGTGTTAGAAAGTTGGTTGAGGAGTTAGAGGACCTAAAGAGGAAAGGACAAAAAAGGGATGGTGAGCCAACACCATGTTTGAGATTACACTCCAAATCCCATTTCTCTTAAAAAATCTCTAGCCTTGTTCTTCCTAGGAAGTTTAAGATGCCACAGATAAACCCCTTTATTAGAAAATTTGACTCGTCCTTGCATATGGATCTTTTTAGAGAGATGATGTTAATTCAAGGGTTTGATGAATACCAGATGTGTCACCTATTCCCCTTGACATTGTAAAAACAAGCAAGAAAATGGTTCACCAGTCTAACTTTTGGCAATATCCACAGCTTCGAACAACTGTATGAAGTGTTTGTTAACGAATTCAGAGAGGCAACTATTAGTCTCAAATCCCCAAGTTTGTTGCTGCTTATGAAGTAAGGGGAAGAAAAAAGTCTCAAGAACTTCGTTAGAAGATACCATGATGAGGTAATAGAATTGAGGGCTTATCATCATTCTCTAGCTTTGAAAGGTCTCAGGAAAGGCTTACAAGTAGATCGAGGTTGATATGCTATACACAAACCATCTATTACTATTTATGAAACGACTTGAAAGAAGTTATTAAATGAGATTGAGATAGAAGATCAAGCCACTCTTAAGCTGAAAGAAGAAAAAGTCCTCGGACCACTGCTTTACAGTGATATGAGAAACCCAAGGACGGACCCGAGAAGAAGGCGGACGATAGGAGAAATTTTCGAGCCTTTAACAGGAAGGAGAGGCAAACTCAAGAGCAAAGTAGGATGACGGACCGAAGAGATGAATTCTCTTCGAGAAGATAACCCTCACCGAGAAGGGATGATACGAAAAGGATAGCTCATGTCCAGGTGGGTAAAATTTTCACTCCTCTGAATGCCCCACTTTCACAAGTCTTGCAGGAAATCAAAAAACGGGAAAACATATTGATAGAACCTTATCTCATAAAAACCAAACCAAACGGAAATGCCAAAAATAAGTTCTGTGAATTTTACCAAGGTGCTGGACACTCAGGAATTAAGTCAAAATACTAATCCAAAATAATTATTTGTCAAATTTCATAGACCATAATAAGGAAGAGCTTGGCAACTCAGATCAAGAGGTTGGGCACGAGAAGATGAGTGGAGAGTAGACCATGGTGATCTCGGGTGGAACAACATTGGTAGAAAATTCGAATAGGGTAAAAAAGAATTATTCAAAGATTGCCTCGGGCATACCATGGCTGCCAAATCCTTTCTTAGACGTTCACGTTATGAATGTGTAAGCTAAAAAAAAAGTAAAAGATCGCCTTAATACCCATTATGTTTAAAGATGAGGATGAGGTGAAAGTACACTACCCCCATGATGATGCTCTGATAATAACATTGATAGTAGAAACGGCTCAGGTCAGCTAAATTTTGGTGGATACTAGGAACTCTGCCGACATCATTTTCAAGGAAACCTTAGACTCCTTGGAAATTTAGGACTTGAGGTTAAGGTCTGTAAAGACTGCCTTTCATAGCTTCGGCGAATTATGTGTTTACCTATTGAGGATAATACAACTATTTATCACTATAGGAGAAAAGTCGTATAAGAAAACCACAATAATTGAATTCCAAGTAGTTAATCTTAGAATGCCCTATATAATAATTCTTAAAAGGCCTTTCCTCCGAACTACTAAGGCAGTGGAAATCATCCATTACCTGAAGCTAAAATTTCAAGTAGAAGAAAGAATCAAAAGAAGTCAAAAGGAAGCTTGATCATGTTTTGCAGCTTCCTCAAAAAACTCATATTGCCTATCAAAACAACTTTGGGTGAAAGTTCTCGAAGCTAATAACGAGAACTCACAAGCAATAAAAAGATTAAACAATGAGGCTGAACAAGATGACAAGCCATCAGCGTTAGAATGGACAAAAGAACTTGAATATGTCGTCTTGAACTAATAAACTCCTCAGAGAATAATCAAGATTGGCTTTCATCTCCCTAAAAAGCAAAAGATGATACTTAAGAACATCTTCGGATAACATATGGATGTGTTCGCTTAGACACATGAGGACATGTATGAGATTGATCCTCGAGTAATTTTCCATCGGCTCGCGATCAACCCCTAGTACAAACCTGTGAAATAGAAGAGGCACTCATTTAACGCTAACAAAGAAAATTAGTACACGCTGAGGTGGATAAACTAATGAAAGCTAAGTTTATCAAGGAATTGCACTATTCAGAGTGGGTGTCAAATATAGTTATGGTTAAGAAAGCTAACGAGAAGTGGAGGATATGTGTAAATTTCATAGACTTAAACAAAACATGTCCCAAAGATAGTTTTCCACTTCTCATGATTGATCAGCTGGTAGATTCAACAGCCGGGAATGAATTATTGAGCTTTATAGACAGATTTTTGGGGTATAAGCAGATCAAAATACATGAGCCGGATCAAGAGAAAATCGCGTTCATCACCGACCAAGAGTTATACTACTATAAAGTAATGCCTTCCAGATTAAAGAACATAGGAGCTACCTTTTAGAGGTTAGTCAATCGGGTTTTTAGACCGTTAATTGAAAAAACTATAGAGGTTTACGTTGATGACATGATCACCAAATCCCTAAAAACCCGAGACCATCCGAGACACTTGGAATAAACTTTTTCCTATCTAAGAAGATACAACATGAAGCTGAACCCCAAAAAAGTGTGTGTTTGGTGTCCAGGTTAGGAAATTCCTAGGATATATGGTCAAAGAATGCGACATCGAAGCCAATCCGCAAAAGATCAATGCCATATTGGATTTAAAGTCCTCATCCACTCTCAAGGAACTATAAAGCCCGATAGGACTGGTGGCGATGTTAAGTAGATTTTTGTTAAAGGCCACTGATAAATGCTTCCTTTTCCTTCAGATCAGAAAAAAAGAAAAGAAGATCTAGTGAAATGAGGAATGCGAAAACAACTTTTAGGAGCTGAAGCGATACCTCATATCGTCACCATATCTAACAAGTTCAGAAATGAGAGATGTATTATACCTTTATCTCGCAATAAGCGACCACTTTGTGAGCCTAGTCTTGGTAAAGAAAGATGCAAGAAAGGTTTATTGCTCTATCTACTACACCAACAAGGCATTATTGGAAACCGAGTCAATATACTCCCTACATGAGAAGTTGGCGCTTACACTTGTGGTAATAGTAAGAAAACTACGACCATACTTTCAGGCTTACCAAGTGGTAATGTTAACAAATCTGCCTCTTAGGCAGATCTTACACCGACCCGACAATGGTCAGTTGAGCTCAACGAGTATGACATCAGCTATAAACTTAGGAAGGCAATAAAGAAGCAAGCCTTAGAAGACTTTGTAGCAGAAAGGTCGTTATCTGAACACATCTTCATTCATCAAATAACAGAAGACCACCCTGATCAGGAGCAAGAAAATATACCCATCCTAGATAAGGTCAAGTCAATCTGAAGCTTTTTCATTGACGGAGCCTTGAATGCACAAGGAGGATGAGCTAGAGTTATTCTTATAAGCCTAGATAGTACCGAGGTAATGTATTCCTTAAAATTCAACTTTAAGGTCACTAACAATAAGGCAGAGTATGAAACCCCCATTGCAGGGATCAATTTAGCTGGCTTTAGGGATCACAGGTTTGGACATTCACTGTGATTCCTATTTAATAGCCAGCTAAATTGACGGACAATTCCAAGCTCTGAATAACAACATGCAAACCTACTTAGAAAAAGCTAAGCAACTTTTGAGCTCTTTGAAGACTATCACAATCAAACAGATCTCGAGGTTAGAGAACTGCAGAGTAGACATGTTGGTAAAATTGGCCTCTACCTTCAAATGGAATATTCTAGCCTCTATTGCGATCGAAGTACTAGAGCAGAGGAGCACCGATGTCAGTAGTGATTAACCCTGCATACCTCAGCTCTATCCCCATTATTGCTGGGTTGATGAGGTAAAATCTTACATCCAAGAAAGTAGGCTCTCAGATGACAAGGATGAGGCGAGAAAAATAAAAAATAAGTCGGCAAGGTATACAATTATTGATAAAGAATTATACAAACGGGGTTATAGCACCCTATATCTAAAGTGTCTCAGACCCGAGAAGGCGGCACGAGTTATAAAAAAAATCCATCGAAGAGTGTGCGGTGGACATAGGGGAACTCGGTCTATGACATACAAAATCTTGAGGCAAGAGTATTACTGGCCTATACTCTCACAAGATGCAGTTCATATAGCAAAAATTTGTTATGAATGGCAAGTATATGACAACATTCCGAGGCAACCTTCTAAGAAGCTAACATCATTAACAAGCCCTTGGCCATTCTCCCAATTGGGGTTATACCTCATTAAACCCTTGCTTCCGTCCGAGCCAACACGAAGTATGCCATAATAGCCATAGATTACTTCACCAAATGGGTAGAAGCTGAGTCATTAGCTATCATCATAGAGAAAAAAGTCACGACATTAGTGAAGCAAAACATCATTTATTGATTCGAGATACCTCAAATTCTAATCACATACAACGAAAAGCAGTTTAACAACTCGAGCTTAGGGGAATTATGTAATTGACCTCAAATTCGTAACACCTGCTCATCCGAAAGCCAATGGACAAGTAAAAGTTACAAACAAGGTCATCAAGAAGGCACTTAAGAAGAAATTTAAAGAACATAAAGGTGCATAGGCTGACAAGCTTCCCGAAGTCCTTTAGGCCTATAGAATCACCTTAAAAGTAGCCACTAGCGAAACTCCTTATAATATAACTTTTGGATGTGAAGAAATAATTCCTATCGAGGTTAATATACCAATTTTTCGGGTCAGCAACTATGACAAGGCATTCAATAATCAAAACTTGCGCTTGAAGCTGGACCTACTCGAAGAAAAAAGAAATCAGGTGATGATAAGGACAACAACCTAACAACAAATAGTAGCCAGATATTATAACAAACACGTTCGGCGTCGCACTTTTCAAGTGGGGGACTGGGTCCTAAGGCAAGTTTCCTTGAACACCAAGATACTAGCAGAAGGTGTTCTTGAGGCTGATTGGGAAGGACCGTATAAAGTCACCCAGATTATAAGATCTAGAATTTATAAGTTAGAATCACTAGATGGAAATAGGGTCAAGAAACCCTGGAATACTGAATGATTGAAATTGTATTATTCTTAAAATCATTAAAGATTTGTAACATCTTTTGCCATAGAAATAAATAAAGTCGTTATTTTCCAAAATGTACCAATGAGCAGATAACTCCAAGCCAAAGGATGAAGGAATACAAAGCCTGAGATAATATTATCCACAGTTCAAATAAGCCTTGAGGCCGACCTTAGAACGCATAAAAGCAAAGTGGTTCCCAGATGTCTATTTTTCAAATGCCTTGAGGTAATTTTATCCAAAGACTCAGATTTGGTCATATGGTTCCTAAGACCTATATCCTATTCATCTTAGGTTAATACTATCTATAAACCTAAATCTGGATAACATAGTTCCTGAGGCCTACTTCTCAATCACCTTTAGAGTAATATTATACGTAGCTCGAATAAGTCCTATGCATGACCTTAGGACGTACAAGAATAAGAACAATTTCCAGACGATTAAGCATTTTGTTCACCTTAGGGTAATATTATTCATAAGCTTAAATAAACCCCGAGCACGACCTCGGGCCGTATAAGAGCAAAGTGGTTCCTAAGCAAACAAAGTTTTACGATCATCACGGGATAATACTATCTACGGTTCAAATAAGCCCTGAGCACAATCTCAGGACATACAAGAGCAAGAGTGGTTCTCAAATGACTACTTTCCCATATACCTCAAGGTAATATTATCCTTGGCTCGAATAAGCCTTGAGCATGACCTCAGAACATATAATAGTAAATAGGTTCTTGAGATATCATATTCAGCTATCATCTCAGGGTAATATTATCTCTACCTCAAATAAACTCCGAGGATAATCTTATAATGAGCAAGAGCAAAATAGGTTCCTAGGTGATCAATTCTAACAGTCGTAGCTCAAATAAGTCTTGGGCACGACCTTAAGACATACAAGAGCGGCATGGTTTCCATATGGCTAAATTCTCAAATTATCTTGGAATAATAATATCCATGGCTCAAAAAGGCCGCAAGTACAACCTTGGAATAGACAAAAAGTATAAGTTCCCAGATGATTATAGTTCTTCTTTCATTATAAGACAGTACTATCCACAAGCTCGAATAAACCTTGAACATAATCTCAGGATGTACAAGGGCAGAATTGTCCCTAAACGACTATGATCAATGTTCATCCGGAGATGAAATTACCCAAAACAGTACTTAATCTTAGAAACAAAGCAAAGATACGATGGAATGGATGGTTATTAGATTAGCCTTAACAATTTCAAGCAAGGGTAATGGTATATGAGATTCGTTAAGTCAGAAAAGTTAAGTCATAATTAGCTTGGTTCCTTCTTGAAGACATTCAATCTAAGATACAAAGGTTAAGAAATTAATTTTAGAAGACGATTTCTGTTCTTTTAGTTTAGTTTAGTTTAGGTCAAATTTGTCTTTGAAGTGTTATCAATTATGCTAGCGTTAAGTTCATTAAATTAGATCGCGAGTTGAGTATTAGAGAGATAAAGCAACACACAGAGCAATAAATAAAAAGGCTTATTCATTGATAATCAAAGTTTACAACATTGTTTTCAAAAAGAAAAAGAAAATGAGAAAGGCTATGTCTAGCTGATCAAGCCAGCTAAGTGGCTGGTCAGATCGGCAGTTGTTGTTTAGGCAGGAATAGCAGTTATAGGCTTAGAAGGAGCAGTAGCAGCCAACTCAGCAGAAGCACCAGCAAAGGGATCAACATCAGTGGCCTTAGTGTCCCCGGGAGGAGCAACCTCGGCTGGCTCAGGGGAAGACTCGTCAATCGCCTCAGTTAGTGGGATATAAGCTGTCTTCAAGTTTGAATGAGCCTCATTCTCAAAAAGAATTCCCTCCAAGGACTTCTTGGGCTCACGTCCCAGGGCTTCATACAATCATGTCAAATCTAAGTAAAAATATTCACCCTAAAACATCTCAAAACTCAAGTCAATGCCCTCGTTGACTTGCTCATATATCTGAGCCCCCATCATCCTCTCGTCCTCCTTAATCTGCTTGCACAGGAGTACACATCTCTGCCTTTCGGCATCCAAACTTTGCTCTAGCTCCTAGCTTTTCTTCTTAAACTCTGGGAGGATTCTTTGACTTTCCTCTCTAAGTCCACTAAGTTCAGACTTCATAGCATTCGCCCTCTTGCTGGTCTTGGCATAAAAGGACTTTGCTATAGCCGCCCTAATCTAGAGTTCTTCCTGCTCATAAGCTCATTTCCCTATCTCGAACTCAAACTTGGTCATCTCTAGGACCAAGTTCTGTTCTGCCTTCTCCGCCCTTTTATTGGCCCGAGATGTCTTTGAAGAATCATCCACAAAGGTATCTCGCTGCAATACAACAGCATACTGAAGTTGAAATCCACCATCGCAAAATGGCTAGAAGGTAAAAACAAAAAGGAACGTCTCATATTTCAAAAAAAAAAGGGAGAACTAGCTTACCCAACTCAGCCATCTTAATTGATAGTCCAGCAATGCTGCAGCAAAAGCCCTAGCAATAGTTGCTAAATACTTGGGGCTAATCTCTATAGCATGCTGGTTTATGCTAGAGAGGAAGTGAGCAAAGAACTCCTTCTTCTCTGCATAAAGGTTTTCAAGAAAAAGCTGGGGCGTCTTATTAGTCTATTCGTCAAGCTGCCTAAATGACCTCTTCTTCCTCTGAGGCCATTCACCAATTGCAACAACGTCAGCCTTCATCTTGCCTTTCCTCTTGTCCATCTAGGGAGCAGAGGGAGGTATCGATGCCTAATCGCCTCATATCACAACTCTTTTGCTAGAAGCCGGAAGCCTGCTGGTGCTGAAAGGTCTAGCAATGTTAGAAGAGGTCGAGGCACCACTTGGGCTTTGGAAGTGGTTTTTGGGGGCTAGGGTACTTTCTAGTCTTCTTGTCCTTGGCCAGCTACCTCAGGACCTCAAGAGGATTTGGTGTCGATTTCTTTGGAGCCATTCCTCCTACAAAACAAGTAAACACCAAAGTCAAATAATACAATTCAAGCATAAGGAAAAGAAGGGAAAGCAAGACATTTACTAGTTTGTGTCTTTTCTGAGGTTAATTGACCCTTAAACATGCAAAAACCTACAAGACCTGATGAGATCAGGTTGGTTTGAGAGCAGGGTTCTCTGGCTAGACATTGAGGATCTAGCCATATCGACCATATCCCTACTCTGAGCACTCAGCTCAGGCAATTCACTCTAGGTGGTTGCATTTCCAAACAGTCTGGGTACCTAGACGTTGTTGTTGGGGTTCCATTTACCACTAACAAAGAACTATTTGTTCTTCCAGTCCTTATTGCCAAACGGGTTGTCAGTTACAGGGTTTCATTATTTAGGTTGGGACTAAAGGTCGAACCATCCAAGGTTTTTTATTAAGTTTTTTTTTAATAAAAATATATATTCAATTTCTACTATTGAGGGGACAAAATTAGAAGTCTGTTGCGACAAGACATACAGACCATATAAGATCCTCTAGCTGTTCATGTTGTTGAAGGATTCTAAAATTTGGGCGAAATAGTGTTATAAGGGGACCCTAACTCCTAGGTGGGATAATTCCTCGTTGAAGACAGTCTCTCCCTCAAGAAGACAACTGAGGAGCTCGTCTGCATCAGGAACCCTAAGATAGATCCCCTCAAGGATGTTATAACACCAAGTGTATGCTTCTAAGTCCGACTTAATAGTAATGGAGTCGAACCAATTAGTTTCGTATGGTGTTAAGTTCCACCTCTCCGAAATAAGGGGAACTGGTACAATAGCAATTCATCCTAGAAGTTGTTACCTCTGGAGACAGCCTCGTTATCAACAGAATCCATCTATGTTCATAAGGAAGAAAAATATAAAGTCAAAAGTTACCCTAGGATCATCAGTAACTTGCAAAATATTACTTAAGGTTTCTAACCCTAGAAGTTTATCTGGCAATGGCCACAACCAATCAAAATGCCATAAATACAATAATAAGTAAATAGTTATATAGACTTACTAGTTTATTGATTGCGGAAGAGAAGAACTTCAAATCTTTGCTAGAGGTTTGAAGCTTGTTGCTGTCGAAGTTGCTAGAGATGCAAAGAAAATGACATCGTAAAGTAAAGACAAAAGGAAGGGAAAAACAGAAAAGGGTATTTAAAGAAGCAGAGGAACTCTAACCGTTAATACAGGTTACAGATCAAGGATGAGATAATGTCACGTTGAATGAGTAATTAAAAATGTACCATTCATTAATGTGAAAGGAAGCGACCGTCATTGGAGCCAACAAGATTTCTTGAGGCTTAAAACGTCATGATCCTAAGAACCAACTGCGACTTACCACGTGTGAGAAGTTGACGAATTTCAAGTTGAACATTTAAGTTCAGTAGCTTTCTTTCATATGAAAAACTTTTAGTTTTTGTTAAAAACAGTTATTTTTTACTAAAATTAGGGGCTTGATGTTGGGTATACAACCTAAAATATAACTACGGCCTAGTAAGCTATGAGCCCAAGTTGAAGACTCACAAAAGACAGAAGAATAGCTATTGGCCCAGTCTGACCTCAGAAACACTGACCAGGGGATAACAAGGACTCCCAGGTGAAGTGAGGACCGAGATCTCCTAGGGTCGAGATGAAAGGCCTCAAATCAAATTGTTAATTCTGAGACCACTATGAAGGTCTCGGGCATAACCCGCAGGCTATGGAACAAAGGTCTCTATAAAGATCTAAACTTGCACTTAGGCGATATCACCTGATTATAGAGATAATATAGAGATGAAGTAAAGATAGAAAAGATACCCACTGAAGAGAACTTAGTAGATTTTCTTATTAAGCTACTGTCTCAGCAGAAGCATGATAGGTACACTGAATTGTTTAGTGTAAAGTATCATAGAGATTGACTCTAGTGCAAGTGAAAAATTATTGGATATATGCCCTAGACCAATAGGGACAAATACGTAATTATATATTATTGTATTGATTAATAAAATTGGCAATTTATTTATAAGTTTTGTCTATATTGACTAATTATATAAAGTCCCTAGAATGACAATTAGAGGAATTAACTTAAGTTTAATTTATGAGATCCCATCATTCTTGAATGTTCCCGATCGTAAGATTATCAACACTAGGACATTAATAAATCCAGATTAGATCGATTTATGTTATGTCTGCTTCCTTGGAAAAAGAAGGTAGCTGATTTCATAAGTTACTAGTGAAGGTATTCACTTAGTCTAATATATGGATGTTTGTTAGAGAACAAGTTTATCGAACTGACCCGCTTAAGAAACCCATATAAATTGTTATTCATGTGTCTATGGAATTTCTCTAAGTTACGATAGTATAACTGATCTTTAGACTTGAGATCTTCATGGTATCTTGTTTGTGGATCATATATACTTTGACATTACACCTTCGTCGTCCATAGCAAGATTGCGCATAAGGTAATGATTAGGCAATATGAGAAGCACGCGAAGGTCGTAAGAGATCAATAAAAAATTCGCCGCTCTGGACAACATAGAGTCGATATCCCAAGGGGCGCCATTTTGACATAAGTGATAATATAAATCCATGACCATGGCGAGTTCTAAAAGGAGTTTCAGAATTTCTAAAATTATATTATTAACTTTAGTCGAAAGTTTAATAGAGTAGACATTTCCATACTTTAGAATCTTTAGTGAGATATGTATGAGGCAAAAAAATTGTATTATACGGTAATCGTATATAGACTAGGTTTTACTAATTTAGTATTCTTTCTCAATTGGGGGTCATGATGCATTACAAGATGCCGCTCATAATTTATGGAATTTAATTTCTTAATTAAAGAGTTAATTGAGGATAAATTAATTATATTAATTTATCTAAATTTAAGAAGTTTATAACCAATTCCATTGCCAACATAAGAAAGAGCTTGATGGGTTACATACTAAAAGGTATTGATGAATTAAAGTTAAATTATGTAGATTAATAATTAAGGACTTAATTGTTAAGTTCATAATATTTAAGGGTTTATTTAATAGTTTTAGAAACTATTTAGGGTTAAATAATAATTATACAAAATATTTGTATTTAATTATAAGTTTCCTAATTGGATTAAGATGATATTATTTAATTAATTAGATTAATTAAATAATATTTAAATTTGAAAATAAATTACTAATAAGATCATGAATCTATTTAATGATTTTTTAAATTAAGGTTTAAAAAGTTAAAATACGAAACCTATATAAACTTTGGTTTGGCCATAAAACGAACGTGAATGTGAATGATAATTTTTTTTCAAGAATTGAGAGAAAATTATCTTAATCAAAAACTCTTTTATTTGTCTCTTTTCAAGAACTGGTATTCATGAAAAGACACTCTACATAATTAAGATTTAAAAAAAATCTTAAAACCGTAATTCTCTATTTTATATGGATTACCATTAGAGGCCACACATTTTGATGGCTAGGTGTTTGCGCAATCTCCGTATTTGAGCTATAACTTTTAGTTCCGATATCGGATTAATGCGATTTAAGAAGATTTGGAAAGAGATTCGAAGATCTACAACTTTATATTTCACGAAAAAAAAAATCCATATTTGGACATTTTGAAGGTCTAAACAGCATTCTAAGTTACGAATCTGCAAAAAATTCAAAAAGTATTAATCTAATCTCGTTAGTAATAAAATTTTAAAGTAAGATCTTAATTCAATTTTTTATTTTGTTGATATTGTAAAGTATGTTAAAATAGTATAATCTTAATATGGAAATTAATGAATATTTAATTAATCATA
Source organism: Cedrela odorata (assembly GCA_035584115.1). Taxonomy (NCBI): domain Eukaryota; kingdom Viridiplantae; phylum Streptophyta; class Magnoliopsida; order Sapindales; family Meliaceae; genus Cedrela; species Cedrela odorata. The sequence continues at coordinate 8,379 of JAXCLQ010041652.1, read as the reverse complement.
TTAATTAAAATAACTTTTAAATTTTTACTACGTATAATATGCATAATTCTCAACAAAACTTACAGTACATAATAACAATATTTACGGTTACAAAAAAGAGGTGAAAAACGTCACCTATGATTCCTCTAGAACCTGGAACATCATACAGCACCTCATCCAATTACGGAAATGATGGTTTGATTTCATCACCAAGTTGGTCAAGTGTGAAGTTAGCATCAGCATGAAGAAACAAGAATCCTTCGCCATTGCAATTCAACATAAGTTTCTTGTCGGGGCTTTCTTGTAACCTTCCAGCTAAAGGATAATAAAACACGAGTGTTCTACTCAGTGCTTCTCATATGACCTTAGCGGGGTCCCTTCCTTTCACTAAAGGGGAAGGATTGTTCATGTAAAAAGTAATATATGGCATCTGAGATCTCAGACCTTCCTGGTCATCCATGCCTGAAAGTTGCTTCACTTCTCGTGGCGTTGGTCTTGCCGGAACAATCAGTTCGGGTTCCTGCCGTGTAACTGAGAATTGTTGACATGATTTTGGTTTCATTTTTCTTATGCAATCTGCTGCTTCAGGAATTGTTAAAATTCAGCATCCAGGGTTGTCCATTGATAATGCAACAAATGTAGGGTTTACCATACGTACCAAAATTAAGCGGGGAGTAAAATTGAGTGAGTAAAAAACTCAGTGCCAACCTCATTATTTAATTACAAAAATAATAATAATAATAATAATAATAATAATAATAATAATGGGTATGAATTTTACATAGATTATTATTCTATAATTAAAAAATAATTGAATTTATACATTTTTAAATTTGATGATTAAGCATTGTATTAATTACATATATCTACGACAATACAAATTTTCATACAAATTGATGCAACATTGTTATATACTTATATATTATTATTATATATCTTATATTTTTATAATAATAAATATAATATAACTTTATACATAAGATAGTATAATATAACTTTATATTATAATAAGATGGAGTAATACATTTTTATTTGATAATTAACAAACTAATTACTATTAATATTGATAATTTGAAGGCAGAGAGAAATTTATTAAGGCCGAAATTTAAAGCCATCAAAATAACTTTATGCGAAAATCTCTTCTTTCCCAAACAATATTTGTTTAAGTCCTCATCAATCTTCAGTAGAAATTTTTTAAATATATATAATCTTGTTTTATAATAGAAATTGTTAATTGAGCTAGCATTTAACAATATTCTTTTAGTAGAGAATTTGAGAATATTATCTCATATTGTAATAAATGTTCATTTAATCCTTAACATTTTTCTTACTTATGCTTTAATCAAATTTTGTAAAAATTGATATTTGAATTCCATGAAAAATGAAAATAATTGATCCTCTGAAGAATTTTGAAGAAATTATGGCAATAGATAATAAGATCATAGATCATTAACCCCCCCTATAATTACAGTTAACTTATTGATTTTACTTAGAACTGTAGTGACATCACTTTTGAGTTTTAAAGGTTTTTAAGTCAAATTGGTTTGTAAACATACAATTTTAAAATTTTACATTCCAAATTACAAGTAAATTAACAATAAAAATTCCATGCTTGATTGGAGATGATTTAATTTCAGTGGAACCAGAAAACTGAATGAGCATAAATATGAATATGCAATTCACTATGAACAAGCCTGAACTGAATTATGACCAGATAAGAGAAGGTACAAAAATAATTTGCAGAAGCATTTGATTATGAATTTACATGGCAGCTGCTTTTAAGAAAGAACAAGCAACCTACTCAGAATTTACATTTCTCACCACCCTCAACCCTCCCCACACAAAGTTACAAATAGGGAACCAAAAATAAAATTGGAATATGTAAAATTAAGGAAAAAAAAAACTTCAAGATGGTAAAAAAGAAAAAGCACAATCAAACCCCTCTAATTCTCTTTTTTCTCTCGTACCAATCCTTGATTCCATCAAACTTTTTTTTTCTTTATAAAAGATGGAAGCCAAATCTAATTGATCAAATACGAACTCCCTATAAATGGAGACAAAATCTAAACAGATCGTTACATTTACAGATGATTATTGTCTTGTCTATGTGTTAATGACCCAAGTCCTCACTCCCAACACCAACACTTGACTTGTCAATCATGCGTACGTTGTATTGTTCATATACTCTAGCTCTGTTCTCTGCCCACCATTGCTCTGCTTGTTTCTCACTAAAACGCTTTCGACTGCATTGAGAAAATGGTAGAAAATTTTAAATTCTACAATTCATTATATGTGTATCCATTCCTAGAACTAAACTGAGACAGCCCAACGAACTGTTACATCAATGTCGAGGGGGGCAAGACAACTAGGCGGTCTAAACACTAGAGTGTGGGGCTACACAAAGAGTCTATTCCAAACTGAGTGTGCCCAGACCATTTAAGATATTCAGGCACAGATGCAGTGTGCCTGTTCTCATAATGAGACCCTGTCTTGAATTAAAACATTACGAAGGCAAAAGGTCAAAAATTACTAAATGTCACCTAGGCCATTTCTCGTCACTGCTAATTATAAGTTTTATGACCCAATCTAGAATAATAACAATTGCATATAATTTGAGTGATCAGATAACAGAGCATTAGACATCATACCTGAAGCGAACTCGTTTAAGATCCCTGAGACCTCCTGGTAGTGAGGTTAGTGTTATATATACGCCAGGCTCATCTTGCTCAACCCATTCATTGTCATTACGTGATTCACCTTCTTTCGATCTGTTCCCATTTCGAGTTGTTGCTGCTAACTGGCCTTGTTTGTTATGACCCGAACTACGATTACTGGCAGTGGTGGACCCGTTAGAGAGCGACTGGTTATTCGATCCATTAGTGTCCAGTTCATGAGTTTCTGTTTGACCACCCAGCCGGTCAATTGAAACATTAGAAACATCGTTGGAAGCAGGACTGGAGCCAAAAGAAGTAAATGTAGGTGATTTGATGTTCCGTGCTGCTCCTACCGGCAGTCTCTCAGCCATCTCCTTCAACTATTTGAAATAAAAACGAAGGCTTTCGTCAATACAAAATGTGATGAAAGTACAAGCACACTCACGTAAAACTAATGAGTCTAATTCATTGCTTTTAGAATCAAACATAATGGGCAGGGGATTACATGTTCGCAAAACCATTTAGAGCAGAGTACCAGAATTAAAATCATTATCAATGGCAATTAAGCATTATACTTCCATCAAGTGTCCAATGAAAATGTGAATTAAGGAAAAAAATCCTCACTTTTCTACTGTCTAGTCAAACGAACCAGTGACAATTGAAATTCATCTATTAGAGCTAACTTATGCAGAACTTCCAGGAAGGCTAGAAGAGCCACAAAGACTGGCTACCTTGATTCCCAGCTGGAACAAAGTACAAGACAAGAAAGTTCTCAATTCAACCTCATCAACAGAACCGTTGAACAGACTAATTTACTGCCCCTTAGCAACAGAAGCTTATACTATGCTACAGATAAATCCAAGGCATTCTTGTAGTTTCAACCAAGAAAAATACCAAAAGATCAAAGGAAAGGCCAAAGAAATGTATAACTGACAAATCTCTTTCCTCCTGTCTCCTCATTTTATCATCAACCTATTGGCAAAGTTGGTGTAGGTATTACAAGCTAATAAAAAAATATATATGTACCAAATCAAGCTCCAATATAACTCACAAAAGGAAAACTCACATTAGCAATGGGCACCAAGGTAAGAATTGGGTCTAGACAAAAGGCACTCATATAATACAAGAGTATCTTGTCGAAAAATATATGCAATTGCCTTTCGGCATATTTGTGTCTCTTCTCCCCATATAAGCGAAAGTGGAAGCAATGTCATGGATTTGGTCCCATGTGTGTACGAGTGTGCGCTGCATGCGAGTGCACACAAGCGTACATTTGGGGGTGAGAGTGTGTAAAAGAGAGTTTATTTGTGAAATTGCCCTCGCTGAAACACATTGATTATAGGACAGGGTGGGTCATTGAATAAAGGAAGAATTGTAGACTGAGAAGCCGACAAGCTTTGAGAACTTAAAGTCACGTAAAGGTATATGTAAATAGGCTAGGGTTTACCACATAGGATAGGTGGCATCTTCCATTCTCAATGCTCTTCATAGGATTAGTATAGCTTCATAATTTTGCAGAACAAATTGATTTCAACTCATAAAACAATAAGAAAAGAAGATAATCCAGTGTGTAGAGTAAATTGACTGATTTTATTTCCGTGCTACTCATAAACAACAATATCGTAAGTGATATTGTGAATATAGATATCCATCTTACTTGGGCAGTAAACGACTTGATCACTTCCTTAGCTGCTTTGCATTTTGCAGTCTCTTCCTCAGTAATTGCTATAGCCTCCTTCAACTGTTTAGTTGTCCTTTCCAGCTCAACTTCTTGAAGTTGCGCTTTGCGAGTGAGATTCTCCACCTGAAAGAGAAGGATTGATCAGGCATGATGCCACAACAGACAACCGGGTAAAGTTAAAGATGGCAATGGCAAGATGAATTTAAAGAGCACACTCAGCAGCTCAACATTCCATAGATAAAGCTCAACGATTAGCTCCAAAATACAGTAGTAATATTTAAGGTATTGAATGGTAATCTGTTAGATCTTGGGGTATGGGTTCCATGCATTCATAATTCCATAGAGCTTGTGGCTTTCTACAACGATAAAAGATGTCTAAAAGAATTGGAATCATACAAGAAGCTCAAGAAAATTAATAAAATTAATGGGGGAAAGAATATCTGTATACAAACTGCTAGCCCTCCAATTTTCATGAAGGTTAAACGGGTTAAATTCCAAACCTCGGCTAAAGTGATTTCCTCTATGCAGCAATAAAAACTTGAGCAACGAGCTTTACTTGGTTGTCAGCTTAATTATAACTCAGGTTGAATTTGAATCTATTGGTAGTTTTAATTTCATAAGCTATATATACAACAAGCTCATTTGTGTCCACATCAAAATCATAATCAAATTTATAGATATAGAACTCAAAACAAAGACATAGATGTCTAACACCCACACCATTCTCTACATTAATCCAGATATATAGAAATTTTGTGGCAGTCATTCCTTTATTTTCGTTACCTATTGCTATCTACTCATTTTAATCAATTACTCAAAATAAGCGGATGAAAAGAAAAGACTATAAAGCAAGAATTTGAGTAAATTTACTTGAGAAGTGACCAAAAATTAGGGAAAAGCACATACCTGTGCTCTTAATTTAAGAACCTCTTGGCTAAGGCTATCATTGGTCCTTTTTGTGTCATCCACGATGAGTTTTGGCGAGGTAAGTCCTCCCAGAGTTGGGGTCGGTGTTGTTGAACGAGGTGGACTGGGCCGTCTTGATATTGGGGATGTTGCTCGAGATACAATTCTTGATCCAGGAACAGAAGCTGAGAAGAACTTCTTGGATGATCCAAACATGGGATTGAAAGATTTGGAAATATTGAGGGCTCCCCATTGGGAGCCTCCATTTGGAGCAGGTGAAACACGACTGCTATTAAATTCAAATTTCTTGTTTCTCTTAGATCGGCTTTCTGACTGCTTAAAAGATTCCACTGGAGAAAATTTCGCAAGTTGTGCACGAGACCTAGTATCCAACTTCTCATCTTTATCAACAAATTCATTATGCCCTTGATTGATGCTTCCTCTTCTACTTACAGAGGATTGAGACAAAGCATCAGTTTCAATAGCTTTTCTTAGTTTATTAAAACAATTATCACAAACACGATAAGGTTTGTTGGGATTTGGTGCCATTGAAGCCTTCAGAGACTTCTTACTGCTGCATGAATGACAAAAAACCAGTCCACAATTATAACAATTATGACGTTTTCTTTTGAAATTAAATGGCAGGCGGCAACCAGAGCACATAGACTGATCAACACCAGACACCCACTTATGAAGGCAGATAGCTGCTGTAAAATTAGTACCACAAGCAATACTTTCAACTTGCTTGTCTTTCAGAGCTTCAACCAGTGATGGCAAATTTCTGTCATCAGTATCCCCGTGACCTAGTCGACCATTGGCTCCCTTTCCCCAAGTATAAACTTCAGTTTTAAAAGTTAAAACTGCAACATGATAAGCACCACAAGCAATCTCCTTCACAAAATTCTTAGAGAGCTTTCCTTCAACACGGGTGGGAAGCTTTCCATCAGCCTGTGGATTTCCTAGCTGACCATATACTGGACTTCCCATAGTGTAAACATGACCCACTGTTGTAAGTGCAACTGTCATACTATGCCCACAGGCAACTTGACAAAAGTTGGGTTCAACAAGAGCAGCAACACAAGTAGGCACAAGTTTTGCTTCCTTGTCACCATGCCCTAATCGACCTTTATCTCCATCTCCCCAAGTAAATAGCTTGCCTGAGGAGCAGTTGCTGGAACTCGAATTCCCTACCATGACTTCAATGACAGCAGCAGTATGCCAAACACCACATGCTGCTCGAACAGTTCGGAGCCCCTTAAGAGATTCCACTTCCCTTGGCATAGCAACACTTGTCCTATCTCCATGGCCCAAAACTCCAAATGTACCATCACCAAAAGTAAATAATTGCCCAGCTGAGGTTACAACGGCCGAGTGCCAGGGTCCACAAGAGATGGATGATACATGTATGCCCTCCAAGGGCCCATTTACCTTCTTTGGAACCCAATGACTGACTTCATTTCCATGACCAAGAAGACCAAAATTGTCAGTCCCGTCCCCCCATGAATACAATTCACCAGACAGTGTTACGGCACAAGTATGATACTCACCACAAGCAACAAGCTCAATGTTCAAATTACTGAGGGCATCGATAAGCTTTGGATGCAAAACGTCAGAGTCCACACCATGCCCAAGCCTGCCTCCTGACTCCTCTCCCCAGGAAAAAATCTCTCCTTGCTTGGTTACTAAGGCAGCATGTCTTCCACCACAGGCAATATTCTGGACATCAAGTACTACTGTCGATTCCAAAGTCTGCGGTAATAAAGAATCCATTTTGACACCAAAACAACTTCCAAGTCTATTAGGTCCACCACCCAGAACACCATCCCCGGTACCTTCCCCCCAAAAAAAAACATCCCCCAAAGCATCACCATCATCATGACCGGATCCTTGGCTTGACGAGCTAACAGCACTTGATAGGCTAACCCTAAAAGCATCCATTCCCATTGCCTTCATGTGACCATGAACACTATCTGAGCCTCCAGATGACAGAGAATGAACAGAGGCACTAGCCGAATCTGTGGGGAAGAAACCTTTGGGAGGAGCAGTATATAATATCACATCTGAAAATGTTTTATCCATACCATTCTTAGGGGGACTGTCATAAGGACTATGAAGGCGAAGATGATCTCCCCCGTCCTGAGTTGAAGATGAAAAAGAAGACCCTCAGCATTACAGTCTCACTAGAGGAAAAAGAAAGATAAAATAAATCACTACACCTTCTGCAAGCTATCATTGCTACCAAATGGAGAATTCAAAGGAGAACTTCTCCGAGTGTATGTTCTAGGGCTATTTGCTTCAGATGGAATTCCATCACTCCTTGATTCCGTTCTCCATTTTCGATGATGGCTACGAGAAATTAATGTTTTTAATCCACTAAACCATACCTCAGCTTCATCTTTATCTTTGCAAATCTAGTAATAAAATCAGAACATTAGATTATAATAAAACATCAACAGTCAAAAAATCCTTAAACCATCAATATATAGCACAAGGAAAATGGGTTATAATAGAAGGACCTTGTCAACAAACAAACACGACTCAAAAAAAAATGGAAATCAATGGATAAAATGAAGAATGTTATTACCAAATCCAGTGACCTGTCATTATATATAAGAGAAAATGACTGGTATTCCTTCTCAGGTCGTGGATACCTTTGAAAGATGGGCTGGAAAAAAAATTAGGGATATTTAATCAGCTCATAGCATAAAAACATAAAAACTTAGAATATGATGTAATTACAAGAGTCTGAAGACAAGAAAATAAATATACAAATAAAAAGCAAAACACTACATTATGAAATATATTACAGTGATACAGGCACAAATACACGATGGTTGTGGTACCAAAAAAAAAGAAAATTCAGCAGAAGCAAACCAATGCAGCCACTTGCCAATTAATTGAAGATGAAAATACGAACTAACCCAGACATAATGTCAAGTGTAAAGGCACAAGTCCTGAGACATGCGATGTCAGGCAAATACACTGGAGGTAAGGAGTGCACTTAGATTACCAGCAACAAAGAGAGAGGACAAAGAGTACAAGCCCAAATGGCATCGCAATATGTTTGGCCTTTCTGCAGAGAGAAGAATATTCCCCCCTTCAATTATTTTTTAATTCTCCCAATTTTAGCAATGTTATCACTGTCCTTTTTTTTTTTAG
>JAXCLQ010041631.1:0-21721 GCA_035584115.1 Cedrela odorata | reverse complement strand
GCATGCACATATCGGTCTAGGGAGTCTATTCCGCAGATTGAAGTGTTCATCTAGGCTCCCCAGCAGCTGTTGTGCGCTTGGAAATCCATTTCATGCGTCGCACTTCAGCTGCACTGCAAAACAGAGCATGCTTGAGTTTGTGTTCTGTTCAGTTTGACCTCTGCATTATGCATACATCATTATCCATTAACGATACGTCATCTACATACAGTATTAGGAATGTAATTGCATGATTTTTTACCCATTTATATACATAAGGTTCATCCGGATTCGTAATAAAGCTAAACAATTTGACTGTCTCGTCAAACTGGATATTCCAACTCTTTAAAGCTTGCTTTAATCTATAAATGGATCGATATAACTTGCATACTTGATGCGGTTTAAAAGAGGATACAAAACCGACAAGTTGTTTCATAAACAGGATTTTCTCAATGTACTTAATGGTCCATATACATCTGTATGTACAAGGACCAATAGTTCTTTTGACCTCTCACCTTTATTCTTAAAGGGTGATTTGTTTATTTTTCCTCAAAGACATGACTCACAAGTCGGAGTGGGTTCAAAACCCAATGAGATCAATAATCCACTAGCTTTGAGTTGAGTAGGCCTCCTATCCTCGATATAGCCTAATTTGTGATGCCGCAGGTATTTAGAATTCGTTTCAATTCTAATTCTTTTATTAATAATGGAAGAAATTGAATAACTATTACTCAATTGAAGGACATACATTCCATTTGTATTAATTACTTTGCCAATACATACATTTTAAAAATGTAATGTACATTTTTTTTTATTAAACTGTACAGAATAACTGTTATTACATAGTACAAATATAAAAATAATATTTCGTACAGCAGAAGCATACAAAACCCTATCAAACTTCAAAATGTGTCCTGACGTGAGTCTCAACTCGCACATCCCAATGGTCTCCGCAACTACTATTGCACTATTAGCCATTCGCTAGATGATCTCATCGCCTGAGAGAGTAGAACTATTCTGCATCACCTGCAAAGACACACAAAAGTGAGATGTAGCAACAGAATCAATAACCCATGAATGAATATCATAATTAACACTTAAATTCATATTCAATCATATTACTGCTATACATACCTTTCTTAGTCTTTTTGAGACTGTCAAGGTATTTAGGATAGTTCATATTCTAATGTCCTTCTACTCTTTAGTGAAAACATTTTTCACTGGGTTTTGACTTGATTTTGGACTGTTTATGAGGCAAAGCCTTATTGGCTTTCTTTTTCTTATGTCTAATTTTTGGACCTTGAGACGAGCGTTGCGGCAGTTTACCAGTCCTACTAGTAGTGTCCATATGGACATCCTCATGTTCCTTACCCTTATTATTTTGTTTATAATATTCTTGAAACTCATTGTGTAACTCGAGAAGAGTACGCTCAATTTTATTAAGGTTATAATTCATAATAAAACCTTTAAAACTAGGCGAGAGTGATTGAAGAATCAAATTCTCATTTAGATAATGAGGCATCTGTATGTCCTAAGCATCTTACTGCCCAATAATGTTAATCATCTTAATGACGTGATCATCAGGTAGGACTTCCTCTTTGAGTTTCATATTACATAAGGTATTTCATAACTCATACTCGATGACACGAGAATTTTTCCCATACAACTCTTGTAAGGATTTAAGTATCTCATACAATGATTGTATATTCTCATGTCGAGTTTGTAGCTTTCGATTCATAGAAGCTAACATGTAGAGTCTTACTCTATGATTATCAGTCTGCCATTTATTAAAGGCTTACTTCTCTTTTAAGGGAGCATCTATTGTCCTAATTGGCAACACCTAAGAGGGGGGGTGAATTGGGTTTTAAAACTTTAGAAATTAAAAATGTATGCAATGCAGTGCAATAAATAAAATAGTAGTAGAGTGAGAAAGCCAAACATAATTTATTGTGGTTCGGTAAAGCTTGGCCTACATCCACTCTCTCAAATACGGATCACTACCACTGAGGTTCTACTATCTCCTTGTTTCTCACATGTCAAGTGAAACCCAGTACACTCCTTCTAAGGTGAAGGGAAACCTTATACTTCCTTTTTTACGGGTGAAATGAAAAACTTACGACACTCTTCTTTAATATGGGTGAAGATAGACGCAATGAAGTAATACAAATGAATAATAGTTATTGCTCTCACACTAGATTAGATATTATCAGTAAGCTTTACAAAGAATTAATCTCTCACACAGGATTTGAAGGTTTTATAGTAGAGAGAGAAATATTTAACTATTCACGTCTGAAAAATATTCTTCAAGAATGTCTTTGATTTTTTATTGCAATGTCAGTACTTCTTTGCTTCACTGTGTTTCTTCTATTTATGTCATTCTCTTTTGTGAAGCAACTTTTTATCCAACGACTTGATTTGGCACATTTAATGTTTACCATAAATGTTGTAGAAGTTATCGTTGAGCCTTAAACACAAAAGAGATATCTATCCCTTTTCCCATATATCGATCTCTTTATGTGAATAGCACAAGTTGAGTCCCAAGCGTCAATCTCTTTACCTTTGTGTACTGATCTGGTTCACTTTGTAAATAATTTGCAACTTTCTAAATAAGACAAGTATCGATCTGTTGACCTTCAGGTATCGATCTGGTCTATCTTGTAAATATTTTGCAACTCTCTGGACACAACAAGTATCGATCTATTTATCTTCAGGTATCGATCTGGTCTACCTTGTAAATATTTTATAACTCTCTAGACACAACAAGTATCGATCTATTTATCTTCAGGTATCGATCTGGTCTACCTTGTAAATATTTTGCAATTCTATAGACAAGTATGTATGATATGTTTTTCTTCAAGTATTGATCTGGTTGCCTTTGTAAATATTTTGCAACTCTCTAGACAATTATGTATCGATATGCTTTTCTTCAAGTATCGATCTGGTTACCTTTGTAAATATTTTGCAAGTCTTTAGACAAGCATGTATTGATATGCTTTTCTTCAAGTATCGATCTAGTTGCCTTTGTAAATATTTTAGAACTCTCTAGACAAGCATGTATCAATATGCTTTTCTTCAAGTATCGATCTGGTTGCCTTTGTATCAATCATGTTTGATTTTTTAAGACACTTTCACATAGTTTTGTTAAGCATTTGATTTGAACAAGTGTATATATTGTTTCTTGAATCTCAAACAAGATTATGATCATATTATTTTAACTTGACTTTAAGAATAACATTAAATCATCGCCGAAAATGCATAAATGTGATTAAGTCATAAATGTGATATCATCAATCTCCCTCCTTTTTTATGATGACAAAAAATTTAAGTTTTCTCTCCCTTAATGTAATGCACAAGTTAAAATTATTGCATATGATTATTTTCTCCCCCTTTATCCTTTAAGATTGATTGCATGCTTTAAGTGAGTTATACATTTGTCAATATGTGTATTATTTATATTATGTACATTTCTCCCCCTTTTTGTCAGCAGTCAAAGAAGGAAGAGAAGGCGCAATCCAATCAAGATCATCAAACTCGTGACATAGAAATAAAATGCATATTAATGACTATCAATGACAACTTTTTATTTCACACAAACAAGTCATACAATGCCAGAAAATTGTTTAAAGTATTCCATAAGGGTCTGGGCTATTGTTGTCGACATCTAGGTTTACAAGGATATAGGTAGGTTAGGGTGCGGGAGGAGTAGGTCGAGAGCGAGATCCGGAGGCAGTAGGTCTACGGTAAGTAAGAGTAGGAGCTGGTGCAGGTGCTAGTGTAATTACTTTAGCCAAGCTTCACATGAACCTATGGGTTTCACTGTGGAATTCCAATCCAAGTTTCCCAAGCTAAACTATGCCTTCGCTACTCCAAGCTAGGTGCTCTTCAAGTTTGAGCATCTGAGTAGCGACCATGCTCTTGATGCAGGTGAGGCGCTCATCAAAGTTGGACATGGTTTTCTCAACTTTCTCTTCTATGCGAGTCATCTAAGTTTGCATGTTTTTCAAGATGGTTAATATGCTTGAGAAGTGAATAGATTGAAAATTAGATGTCGTAGGAGCTAAAGTAAGAATGGATGGGCTTGCTTCTCGAGCAGGAGAAGGTATAAGTGGTGCATTTTATAGTGCAACCTCATCTTGTGGTTGTTCCTACGTCGTTTGTTACTCACGATTGTATAGGTGCTTATACCAGACTTGAAGTATCCATCGCCTATCTAAGGTCTACTTATAGTGCATGTGGCATAGTGTTGTTTTTGATAACATGGCAGCAGTCGGCAGCTCAATGGTGTCGGTCTCAGCGTAGATCTAAGAGGGACTCTTCCAAATAATTGTGGAGACCATATATTTGTAGTGTAGATGGCTTGCTTTGAACAAAGTGGTTTTCACCATCGCGATGAGAATCTAAAAGATTAAGTCAGGCCTCTTCCCCTCCATCATACACTACATCCACTACATATCTTCGTAGGTCATCTTCGAATAACATTTAGACCGGGCGTTAAGGGTGTATGAGATGATGAGGTGAAGAATCATCTCATAAATGCCTAGATGGATTAGTTTGTTGTCCACCTCTATCAAATTTGGATTGTTGAAGATCACCTTGCGCACTTCAAGAGGTTGAAATGCGCCTGCTGGATATGAGATGGCCCCTTCAAAGCATTTTCCACGAAGACTTAGGTATTCAATCCATCTGGATTCTTCAAAGGTTTTGAGATAAGGAAATTGGATGGAGATGAGAAGATTGAAGTCCAAGACATGTCCAGGAGCAACCTTTCGGTTCAGAAAGAAGAAGAGGAACCGATCCTCTACTTCATGATTTTGAAAATCAAGATTAGACAAAGAAAGCTCAGTTGCCCTAGGTTTCTTTTTGAGTCTTACTTCAAGATTCTTGGTCTTAGGGTTTGTAGACAGAGAGAGCTCTGAGTTTCTTATTTTGGAGAGAAGTATCGATATGTTTGGAGCTGAACTATTTTTAGACTTATAATCGCATAAAAGTATCGATCTTTTTTTAAAAAAGGTATCAATCTTTTTTGAGATTTGAATGATATATTGATCTATCATGAAGAGGTTCTGATACATTTTGATTTTCGAGTGCGAGTATGGATACCTAGGGTTGTGCATATCGATATATTTGAATGAAAGTAAGAACATATTCAAATTTAAGAATGGCTTTTGAGAGGCATTAAATTTTGGCAGCTAATGACTAGTCTTTCGAAAATTTTCAAAATACACGTGTTTATTTATTGACTGGAGTCAAGATATCAATATAAAAAGAGAGATATCAATACAAACTGGAAATGAATGCTAGTGTCGATGAGTTGAGAGAGTGTATCGATATGAAGCAGTAACGTATAAGTGTATCGATATAATTTCAATGGCGTATTGATCTATTGAAATAGTATTGATACTTTATGATAGATGTATCAATCCGATTTGGTCCAGAAGCGAAATTCTGCCCATTTCACATGCATACAAGTAGGTTCAAACAATATTCAAACAATTTTAATTATTCCTATTTCATTTCTATTTATACAAAAATGATCTCTACCAAGAGGTTTATTGAAGATATCAGCTAATTGAAGATTTGTGTTTACATACTCTAAACAAACATATCATTTATTAACATGATCTCTAATGAAGTGATGACGAATTTCTATGTGCTTGGTCCTAGAGTGATGAACTGGATTCTTGGTTAAGCTTATGGCACTTGTGTTATCACAAAGAATTGGAATTTTACTTAGATTTAGTCTATAATCTTACAATTAATGTTTAATCCACAAAAGTTGTACATAACAAATGCCCACGGATATGAATTCGGTTTCAGTAGTAGAAAGTGCAACTGTGTTTTATTTCTTGCTAAACTAAGATACTAATGCATTTCCTAGGAAGCAACAAGTACCACTTGTACTTTTTCTATCTACTTTACATCCTCCATAGTCGGCATCTGAATATCCTTTCAAACTAAATTCACTATCCTTTGGATAGAATAATCCTAGGTTAGGTGTGGCTTTTAAGTACCAAAAAATTTGTTTTACTGCTACAAGATATGATTCTTTTGGATTGGATTGAAATCTAGTACAAACACACACTCCATAAAGAATATTGGATCTAGAGGCGGTCAAATAAAGCAGTGATCCGATCATACCTCTATATAACTTTTGATTTACACTCTTTCCTATTTCATCATTGTCTAATGAAGTAGAAGTGCTCATAGGAGTTTGAATGTATTTTCCCTCTACCAAATCAAATTTTCTTAGAAGTTTTTTGATGTATTTTGATTGGGAGATATAAATCTCATCACTTATTTGTTTGATTTGAAGTCTCAAGAAGAAATTTGGCTCTCTTATCATGCTCATTTCAAATTTGTCTTTCATAAGATTTGAAAATTTATTATATAATAACTCATTTGTGCTTTCAAAAATGATATCATCAACATATATTTGTGCTAACAAAATATCATTATCTTTGATTTTAGTAAAAAGTGTAGTATCAATACTCTCCCTCACAAAGTTATGTTTTAGCAAGAATTCACTAAGTCTTTCATACCAAGCTTTAGGTGCTTATTTTAAATCATAAAGTGCTTTAGTGAGTCTAAAGACATGATTTTGAAATTTATAGTTTTCAAAACTGGAAGGTTGCTCTACTTAGACTTCTTCTTTTATAATATCATTTAAAAATGCATTTTTTACATCCATTTGATAGAGTTTAATTTTTTTTGTAGCATAAAAACACTAAGAACACTCTAATAGCCTCTAATCTTTCTACAAGAGCATATGTCTCATTATAATCTATTCTCTCTTCTTGACTATATCTTTGTGCCACTAGTTAGCCTTGTTTCAAGAGATGTTCCCATTTTCATCAAGTTTGTTTCTAAATACCAATTTGGTACCTATGATTGGATAATTATGTGGTATAGGTACTAAAGTCCAAACTTCATTTCTTTAAAATTTATTTAATTCTTCTTGCATAGACATTAACTAATTTTCATCACTTAAGGCTTCTTCAACTTGTTTTGGTTCAATTTAAGAGACAAAAACTAGGTTTTAAACTTCATATAAGTTTTCATCAATTTCACTTGTTCTTCTTCTTATTTTGACTCCTTGTAAAGGATCGTCTATTATTAGTTCTTTTGGATGACTAGAGTTATATTTCCATGCTTTTGGGAAATCCTTTGAAATTTGTTCTTCTTCTACAATTTCATTTTGCTTTTCCAAAGATTCATCATTTAGGTTCAAGTTTTTCAAGTTTTCAATGACTTTTAATTCTTTCTCTTTTTCTTTAGTAATTAATTTAGCCAAGTCGAGATCGTATTCATCAAAGTTTATGTGTACACTTTTTCCACGACTTGAGTTTTCTTATTGAAAACTCTATAGGCTTCACTCTTAGATGAATAGCTATAAATATTCCTAAATCAGATTTTGGCTTAAATTTTTCTAGGTTATCCTTGGTATTAAGAATGTAATAATTACAACCAAATACTCTAAAGCACTTAATCTTAGGTTTTCTTTGAAAGATTAGCTCATATGGAGTTTTATTTAGTATTTTTCTAATTAGAACTCTATTTGTTATGTGACATGCGGTGTTAATAACCTCAACCTAAAAGTATTCGGGTAGGTTATATTCACTTAGCATTGTTCTATCCATATCTTGAAGAGTTGTATTCTTTCTTTCGGCAGCTCTATTTTGTTTTAAGGTTCTAGGTGCAAAAAAATTATGAAAATATCCATTCTTATAGCAAAGGTTTTCAAATTCTTTGTTTACAAATTCTCCACCTTGATCACTTCTAATCTTTACAATTTTGAAACCTATTTCATTTTCAACTTGTTTTGAGAATTTATTAAATGTTTCAAATGCGTTGCTTTTATTTGCCAAAAAGAATACCTATATAAATCTTGAATAATCATCTACAATTACGTATGCGTATAGTTTTCCTCCTAACGATGCTATCTTATTTGGTTCAAAGAGGTCCATATGTAAAAGCTCTAATGGTCTAATTGTGGAAACTAAGTTTTTGGATTTGAATGAAGTTTTTACTTGTTTTCTTAATTGGCAAAGACGACATACTTTGTCTTTTGTGAATTTTAGATTAGGTATATCTCCTAATAAACCTTGTTTGACAATTTTTCGTAAGAGGTCCATACTACAATGTCTTAACCTTCTATGCCATATTCAAGGATCATCACAACGAGCTTACAAGCATATGTCATTCATCTCATTCAATTTTTATAGTTCTATGACATATACATCATTGTTCCTAAGTGCATAGAATAATTTATTTTCATGTCCATCCAAGACTTCACAACCATTTTTAAGAAATATGATTTTATATCCATGATCGCACAATTGGCTAATGCTAAGCAAATTATACTTAAGACCTTTAACATACAAAACATCTTTAATTGAGATTAAGTTGATGTCAATGGTACCAATACCTTTCACCTTGCCTCGACTATTATCTCCAAAGATCACATCTTTTCGTTCTTCTTTCTTTAGATGGA
The DNA here is from genome assembly GCA_035584115.1 of Cedrela odorata. Taxonomy (NCBI): domain Eukaryota; kingdom Viridiplantae; phylum Streptophyta; class Magnoliopsida; order Sapindales; family Meliaceae; genus Cedrela; species Cedrela odorata. Next base: position 13,251 of record JAXCLQ010041631.1, on the reverse strand, counting down.
GAAATAACTTCTTGTTTCCCGTCATGTGTCTCGAGCAATTACTATCAAGAAACCACTTCCTTTTGTACTTGTTGCTCTTTACATGCGATACCTACAAAATGGATAAGTTTATTTTAGCACTTAAGTGATTTTGAGTCCATAAGCATTAGTTCTACCTTTAAAGGTCTTGACTATTTTAGCATGCATAATCTCCTTAAGTTGTGTTCCATTAGGTACCCAAATTATTTTAGGTCCATTATACTTATTTTTTTTTGTGTAAACATGTGTTGCTATAATGACCTTTTCTATTGCAATAATGACAAGTAATGGATGATGTTGCTAGTTGTTAAGCTTTCATAAAATAATTTGCATAGACTTTTTGTTTGATTCCTTGTTTATATCCAAGTCCGACTTTGTCGAACACTAGTCTTTGACTACCTAATAGTTTGTCTAATGTTTCTTTTCCTTGGGTGAATTTGGCTAATATGCTTTTATGAGAGATTATTTTATCTTTCAAGATTTAATTTTCAACTTGTAATGTGTCACATTCCTTAATCATGCTAGAGTCCTTTTTATACTCAAGTTCATTAACTCTTAGTTTCAATGAGTCATTTTCTTTTATCTTTGAGGAGTTCATTTTTTTTAGTTCTTTATATTTAACATACAATTTTTGAAATTCTCCCTAAGTTCTTCTTATAAGGTACACAATTCATCTTCTAGTAGGTTATCATTATCACTACTTATGCATGTGTCATAATAAGAAGAATTATGAGCAAGGAAAGTTACCTCATGCTTTTGCTTTCCAATGAGGCAGAAATTGGCTCTTTCATTTTCTGATGATGAGGTGCTATCTTCACTTGATGAATTATCCCAAGTAGCCTTCATTGCCTTCTTCTTCTTCTTATCCTTCTTATCATTCCTTAGCAAACATTCCGGCCTTCTATGTCCCAATTTCTTGCAATCATAGCAAATTATTTCTCTTTCCTTTTTTTCTTCTTTCTCTTTTTCATTGTGTTTCTTGAATTTATCCTTTCTTGGATAATTTCACCTCTTCCAATTTCTTCCCTTGTTGAAATACTTCTTACATTTCTTTGCCATGAGAAGAAATTCATCCTCCTCAGATTCTTCTTCACTTTCATTTTCTTCTTCTTCCCTTTTAGTAATCTTTAACGCTATGTTTCTTTTACCTTTTTCTATATCTTCATCATCATTACGTCTGCCTTCCAACTCGTATGTCATCAAGGATCCAATAAGCTACTCGAGTGGCAAAGTTCTTAAATCCTTGGCTTCTCCAATCGCTGTCACTTTGGCTTCCCAACTTCTAGGTAGACTTCTCAAGGTTTTTGTAACAATATCTACTTTTGAATAAGATATACCAAGAGCCTTAAGCTCGTTAGTAATATCAGTAAAGCGAGTAAACATGTCTTTGATACTTTCATGTGGTTTCATTTTAAACAATTTGTAATTATGAACTAACATGCTTATTTTTTAGTCTTTAACTCTACTAGTTCCTTCATGTGTTACCTCAAGCATTTTCTAAATTGATTTTGCGGTTTCATATTATGAGATTCTATTAAATTCAGCTCTATCTAGGGCACAATAAAGTATGCTTATGGCTTTACCATTTAGAGTGAATCTGTTTCTTTCCTCAAGTGTCTATTCTCTTTTTGGTTTTGATTTTTTTTCTCTAGTTAATACATCCTCTGTTATAGGTGGAAAATACCCATCTTCTATAATGCTTAGGATTTCAAAATTTAAAGTTGTTAAAAAGATTTGCATCCTCTTTTTTTAATAGGCATAATTAGTTCCATTGAAGAATGGAGGTCTGTTTGTGGGTTGCCCTTCAACTACTTGTATAAGGTTACAGCTAGATGTCATTTTTGATCTACTTCTCAAGGTTGTTAATCCTATTTTACTGAGTTAAGCTCTTATACCACTTGTTGTCCCAGTTGGCAACAACGAAGAGGGGGATGAATTGGGTTTTAAGACTTTAGAAATAAAAAATGTATGCAATGTAGTACAATAAATAAAACAGTAGTAGAGTGAGAAAGACAAACACAATTTATAGTGGTTTGACAAAGCTTGGCATACGTTCACTCTCTCGGATACGGATCACTACCACCGAACTTTTACTATCTCCTTGTTTTTTACGGGTCAAGTGAAACCCAGTACACTCCTTTTAAGGTGAAGGGAAACCTTACACTTTCTTTTTCACGAATGAAAAGAAAAACCTACAACACTTTTCTTTAATGCAGGTGAAGATATACCCAATGAAGTATTACAAATGTATAATGGTTATTGCTCTCACAAAGAATCAATCTCTCACACAGAATCAATCTCTCACACAGGATTTGAAGGTTTTACAGTAGAGAGAGAAAGATTTAACTATTCACGTTTGAAAAATATTCTTCAAGAATGTCTTTGATTTTTTATTGCAATGTCAGTACTTCTTTGCTTCATTGTGTTTCTAAAATTTATATCATTCTCTTTTGTGAAGTAACTTTTTGTCCAACGGCTTGATTTGGCACATTTAATGTTTTCCATAAATGCTGCAGAAGTTACCGTTGAGCCTTAAATATAAAAGAGGTATCGATCCCTTTTCTCATGTATAAATCTCTTTATGTGAATAGTACAAGCTGAGTCCCGAGTGTCGATTTCTTTACCTTTGTGTGTCGATCTAGTTCACTTCGTAAATAATTTGCAACTCTCTGAACTGGACAAGTATCGATCTATTTATCTTCAGGTATCGATCTAGTATGCCTTGTAAATATTTTTTAACTCTCTGAATACAACAAGTATCGATTTATTTATATCGATCTAGTTTGCCTTATAAATATTTTGTAACTCTCTGGACAAGGATATATCGATATGCTTTTCTTCAAGTATCGATCTGGTTGCCTTTGTAAATATTTCGCAACTCTTTGGGTAAGCATGTATCGATATGCTTTTCTTCAAGTATCGATCTGGTTGCCTTTGTATCAATCCATTATCCCTATATATCGATTCTGTTTGATCTTTCAAGACACTTTCTCACAATTTTGTTAAGCATTTGATTTGAACAAATATATATATTATTTCTTGAATTTCAAACAAGATTTAGATCATATTATTTTAACTTGACCTTAAGAATAACATTAAATCATCATCGAAAGAGCATAAATGTGATTAAGTCATAAATGTGATATCATTAACATCCACCTCTAATAACATAGGCATCTCTGCCTCCAAAACAAAACCCAAGTTCTCAAACTTAAGAACTATTTTCAAGTTTCTTAACCAGTCCTTTAAATTATGATCGGTAAGCATGTTATTGTCTAAAATCTTATGAAACACATTTATAGATGATATTTTGATGATTACAGAGAGAAAACTGAAAAGACACAAGAAAACAGTTTATTAGTGTATTGAATTACAAATAATTAATTCAACTATTGAAAACATTATTAACAATTAAACTGATCATATTAGCTCCTACTATCTAATTTAAACTCTACATTCACAAAATAAGATTCAAACATTTCATTGGATTTTTAAGAAAATTAGTGGGGAATCAAATTCTAATTAATAATTAATTAACCTCACATAATATAAATCTTGGTTAATTAAATTTAATGAGTAAAGAACTTTTCTTTTCTGTATCACATACCGAACTTGATTCATCCTTTTCCCCTAGTTTCAGATACCTCATATAATAGAAATCTTAGTATCCTACATAGTCATATTCAAACTATTGTATTTTTCCATATAATATTCTTATTCTAACTCACATAATAGAATTTTGGTCGAGATTCGAATATTACCAAGAACTAAATAACCCAATTCAATTATACAAACCACATACCCCTCACATAATAGAATTCTTAAAGTAGGAAATTTATATAAAAGAATCATTAGTTATTCTACAATGGGAGGCAAAAATAATATGACAATTTTAAGGAGTTATTAATCAAGCAGTCATATTATTCACATCTTATGTAAATATTCTCTCATCTTAGACAATTTTCATAAAACTATTATTTAAGGCTAATGAGCAACACCAGTAATCATTCATCCTATGAACAATTACTATTCTTTATACATACATGTATGTTTGTACATGTATAACAGGTGTTATTATAGTATTTTACCCTTAATATCATTTTTTACCTTTACTTGTTATACAAGTAAAATATACTTGATTAATTTGCATTACTTATCACACAAGCATGGAAAATACTATTCTGAATAAATTTACTATATATAAATAGTACTACTATTCACTAGAACAGTAACTGTGTAAACAGTAATACTATTCACAAGCTTGATCAAAAATATTTGTCGATCAAAGAATTTCATCGTTCATGCTGTTTGGATTTTTGTCACACGAATAATCACTTAATGGTTGGAAAATAATTTATTAACAACAATTTCAATAAATTGTCGAACAATTAATAAAATCGTGCAACGGCTTGGGTATTTATTTTTATTCGACCATTTAAAAATCGAATTGCTCCGTTTGACCCAACTACTTGTCATACTAATAATCGTGTTGTTTAAATTATTTGTTTAATTTGTCTAACAAATTAAACAACTCAATTTAGGCCAATTAGAGTATTAGTAATCAAATGTCAATTTCTAATGTTTCTTAAAACATTAAAATAAATTTTGATATATAGTTATTAAAATAAATAACATTTACAATAATAAAATCACCCTAAAGTTAATCATATTAAGCATAGGTCAATCATTTTATGCCAAAGACCATTAATGTATCAATAAGGTATGAATGAAAACATTTTAAACATATTTATAAATATAATCATTACAAAAATAATATTTAATAAAAGGGCTAATCAAAATTAGCCAACTTTTATCAATACATTAATGCTATAATTTGACATTATCCATCCATTACTAAAGGGCCAATCAAAATTAGCCAACCTATATCAATTAATTAAAGATTATATGCATAAATAATGTCATGCATCATATGCCATATAATTATTTCATTATACATACATCTTTCATATACAACTTTTGCATTTTTAAAGACAATTAAACATGGCAGTAAACTTCAAGGTTCACACATGATCAAACTCATTTCATCTCATGAAATTACATGCATTCTAGTAATCAATATAACAAAACACAACAATTGTGCTTTATTTCACATGATGGCGGAATGCATGCATAGAAATTTATCAATTTTGACATCATCTTATCATGTGAAATCATCCTCCCATCGTATAGTCATCATTATATGACTTCACTAATTTCGTTAACACATTAAGATGATGAACTATTCACCATCTTCTACTTGGAAATTAGCCAAGAACAATATTTGTTCCATAAACCTTAAAATTTCAATTTTTAACCCAAACTTCATTCTTGCAAATCCAACCATTCCAACAAATCAAGCATATAATCAACAATATAAGGATGCTATGATACTATTTGTAATGTTGATGAGGTGAAATTAAACATTTTAGGGTTTATGGTATTAAATCATGAATTTAATCAATTTTTATAAAATTAATCAATAATACATGAAACTAAACTAACAATTAGCTTAGGGATGAAGAGAGAAACTTTGAAATTACAAGGTCTTCAAGAAATCAAATTCAAATATTGTCTCATTACCTTGACCAAATTTTTAGAGAGAGAGATGAGAGCTTTTTATATTTTTGATAATTATCAAAAATTATTTCAAAAATTGGAAAATGACCATATATTCTCATTTACTAAAGTACCCCTAGTCCTTTAGTTAAGGACAAATGAGTCACAAAGCTTGTCCAATAAGCTTCTCAATAGTAAATATAAAATATCACTTAAATTTCATATTTTAAAAAATTATAAATTGACCCCAAATTCGGTCAAACTTCTTTTGACCAAGTTTATTTTAATTCCATTCATAATTTTAAATATTGATGGAATATTGTTACTTACTTTAAGTCACATTCGGATCATTAAACATAGCTCTGAAATTGTTAAACTATTTAATAAGTAAACCATTTACAGTTTTCGTCTAATATCATCTCAAAAAGTACTGGCTCTCTTGCGGATAATATTTATTCTCTTTTATAGTAAAGAATAATATAAGTTATTGGTTGTGACCTCTAGCTGTTAGCTAAAATCGATCTTATTGAGTTCGTTTCAAACAATTCGGATGCTCAACGACTATGATTAACGTCTAGCAATATGTTATAGTTCCTTAACCTTAATGAAGAAACTCTTCATCAAACTTTTTATGATTAATTATACATTCTGTGTGGATAATCTCCTTTTGTGTGTCTAATCTCAACTAAATTAGGGCTTACAGATATCAAAACCCTAAATTTATTCATATGCAAATAATTAGTCAATACATGCTGAACTTGTCACTACGAACTCTTCGTATGATATTTATGCTTTGGCCAAAGACTTTATTTTCAGTCGTTTACCAATATCCGTCTGGGAACTCAAATTTGAACCGAGTCAACGAAACCTCAAAATCCTTTGTATTGAGTCAACGGATTCCATCTGACAATTATTTTTATCTCGATATAAACAACACATGATCAAACTAGTTTGTGTGTACAAGACATGATTAATCTCGAATTTATAGACCATATGAATCATGTGCATATATACCAATTAACAACTATGATATCTTAAGTTTAAGAAGTAGTTAATACATTAATATAATTATATGATGAATTATTGACAACATACTTCTGTGTGATTCGTCATAGCTTTGGTCACGTCACCCGCACTAATATCATCTTATGATATTCATCGGAGACATTCAGTGTGTCTACTGTACAATATTGATGCTCATTCGATATTGCATATGTAGAGAACTATTTAGATAATCTAATTATCTTAGACAATTCATATGCATATTCTATCATTGTATGTATAGATAGAAAAAGCAGCATATACACATAAATTGAAACAATTTCTTTTATTAATAAATATATACCATACATATTACAATAGTAATTCAATACAATATGCTCAAAACCGACAACACGAATGGTTACAACCCTCTTCTCGTTATTGATAGCCTTGTCAATACCTTCTTCATTATGGACTGCAACATTTTTCTAATATGTCAAAGACCATCTTCATTCTGGACTGCAACCTTCTTCTAATTTCATCAAGAGCATCTTCATTTTAAACTGTAACCCTTTTCTTGTAGTAGATAGTCTTGCCAAGAATAAGATTTTTATGCAAGTCATAAACTACTATTCTTTGTTCAGACAATCCTTTCATTTCAACAACTGGTAAGCTTTCGTGTTTCCCAAACTCTTTTTATTAACTTTAAATTTTTATTGTTGAGATAAACATTGGATAGTTTTCTAAGGTTTTTAGACCATTGCGCAATTTCCTTTAGTTGTTGATGGCCTTAAGCAACCCTTAACAATTTGCTTTTCTCAATCTTATAAATAGAAATGGATTTTGTTTCAAGTGATAACGACACTGCTCCCAGGGGAAACAACTCAGAAGAAAAACTGACCATCATCTCTACTCCTCTTTATTCCCTGAAGTAAGGGGAACAGATGACAGCTTTTGAAGCAGACTGGTTCCCTTCCACAACCATGGAATTAGACTTAGAAACCTATACCTATTGTTATAATATCCCAAAAGACATTTATCTTAGGGTCCTTAAGGCTAACAAACTTCCTAATTGTCCCTCTGACAGTGAAATTTCTATTAATAAAGAATTGTTTCATCTTGGGGTCAACTCCCTCTTTAATACTATTTTGCTAGAATTTTCAAGTATTTTAGAATTGCCTCTTATCAATTGAACCTAAACAATTAGATAATTTTGTTGGGACTGTATGTTCTTTGGAGTAAGATCTCATATTCTGCTCCCACAGTTAAGGAAATATAATATATGTATTTGTTAAAAAGGAACCCAACAAAAACCCAAGATGTTACTATCTCCAGACCCAACCTAGAAAACAGAATCCTATCACGGATAATCCATCCTATAACAAGGATTGAAAAAATAAGTAGTTCTTTGTAGGTGGTGAATAAAATTCTGACAATAATATCCAGGTGCTTAGATTGTTTGGGGACGCAATCACCTGGAGTGATGAACCAGAGCTCCTAACTTAGAGTTTAAGGTGGGTTGAGATGGTTAGATCATTACTGTCTAGCCAAAGATCCCTTCTTTTTAATGCTAACCTAATTTCCTCAGTCTCATAAACTTTTGTATTTCCAAGGGCCATTTGACCTCGGAAAAGGCTCAAGTTGGTAAGTAATTTTCTTTTCCTATCTTTTGTCTCAGATTATGGCAATTAACCCTCGTATAATTTCTTTCAATAGCAGCAGAGATGGCCTCAAAGAAACCAATAAAGAATCCTTCGGACGCCTCAAAGAAATAGGCTTAGGGCAAGAAAGTTAAAGGGGCTCCCAAGGCACTAAAGACCAAAGCTGGGACTTTTGCCTCTAAAGGCATTACTGGGACCATTGCTCCCAAAGATGTTCATCTTCTTTCCTATAGAGGAATTGTGATTCAAGGTGACCTGCCACCTCCTCTTGCCCCCACAATGGACAAGGAAAAACACAAAAGGGATGGGCTGGACATGAAGGAAGAGGAGAAACCAATGAGGAAAAAGGGGACACCAACCATCCTTGGCTGGTAAAAGTAGTACTGCTTGAGCCTTCCCTCTGCTGGCCACTGAGGACCTCCTTGAGGAGAAAATGGAGTTTTACACCTATCTTATCCCTGCTATTAATGAGCAGGTGATTTGTATTCCTCCTAAGTCCTTAAACATCAGAATTTTGGATTGCATGCAGAAATGGCTTAGCTATATAAGTTGGCGATTACTTTTTTTACTTGGTAATAAACCTTCTTCTTTTTGTCTAATATCTAGCTACTTGCAATGATTTGCTTATGTCCAGCATGTTATTACCAAGCACCGAGGCACCATTAAGAAAGTTGCCTCAGATCCGGAGGCAAAGAAAAATACCTAGTTGCTCTACAAAACTGAAAAGGTCGAGAAGCAACTAGTCATAGAGCAGACTTAGTTTGAAGGTGAAAAGGAAATATGGTCTTGAAAAATTGAAGAGCTCCAGGTCAAGGTGGCGACCGTTGAGTCTTCTTGAGCAAAATCAAACAAGAGGATAAACACTATTGAGCTTGATTTAAACGAGTCTAGGGCGAAGTGTCAAGGGCTTCATTTGGTTTTGAGGAGAAATGCCAAAAACTTTAGTCGGATTTAGAAATTGAGAGAAAAGATCCAATTTCCTGGCCACAAAACTTAAAGAAGCTGAGGTGGTAGCTGAGGCCACTTTTATAGATCTGATCAATGAAGGAATTAACCTGACCTGCAAGACATTCCTAGGTCGATTTCCTGACCTTGATCTGAAATGGTTATATAAGGCCTTGAGACGTAAGCCTTCACAATCTAGTGAAGAATCCTTGGACAATATCCTTTCCAAGGATAAAGTCCCCCATGACAGCGTAAAAGTTGCTCGTTCCAGTGCGCCCGACAACTCGGCTAGCCAAAGTTAATAAACATTTGTTTGTTTTGTTTTTTAAATAAAAATGTAATGAACTCGATTTTATAAATTGAAAACTTTTTGTTTCTAACAACTTGTGTAGATTTCTTTGCATCTTTACTTATCAACTATCTTTCATAATTGGCATCTTCACATAATTAATAAAAAAAAAAAAAACAATTAATCAATACTAATAGATGTTTTGAAAAACCTGACTTGAACTGAACCGAACTAAGAACGTAAAACTTGAGCTCCCACAAGTCAGTCTTCTGATTTTCTCTCCTTAGAAGAAAACATTTTTAAATAGAAACTATATAGATGCTAACATATTCTAAGCTCAAAACTTATACAGGTCTTGGATATTATTACCTCGGCTTGAAGTTATTCAACATAGTCATCTAGGAATTATTAAACTCTTATATGTCATGATATTAATCTCAAGACTTATTTGGGCTTGAGATAATATTACCTCGAGATGAAAGTAAAACGTAATCACCTGAAAACTATTTTACTCTTGTACGTCCTGAAGTTAATCTCAAGTCTTTTCTTTTAGCATAATATCGTTATTTTATCTTTGTTATCAAGAATCTTACTAACATCAGAGAATTGTAAAAGAGATCATTGTATTACTTTTAGGACAAAAGTTTTTACAAGTCTAGGTAATCCTTAGGGGTAATGCAACTTTAGTCGTTCTACATACCTTGGCTTTCTAAACTTATGCCCATCAAGAGACTTTAACTTATACACTTCAAGTCTCAGAATATGGGTGATCTTATAAGGTCCTTCCCAACTAGCCCTTAAAACACATTCTACTAACACTCTAGTGTTTAAGATGACCTGTCTCAAGACCACGTCTCTGATCTGGGAAGTAAAGCTGTTGTTTTTACCATCACATGATCTCTCATTTCTTCAAGCAGATCTAGCTCTAAACGTATGCTTCGATTGTTATTAGTCTTATTGTAGTTACTAACTTAGAAAGTCAGCAAGTCAACCTTGATTGGAATCACTGCTTTACACCCAAAAGCTAGGAAGTAAAGAGTTTCTCTAATAGCCACTTTTGGAGTTGTTCTATACGCCCAAAGAACTTCTAGAAGCTTATTAATCTAAGCAACCTTGTGGTCTTTGAGCTTCTTTTTAAGTGTTTTCTTGATCACTTTATTTACAGCTTCTACCTGTTCATTAGCCTTTAGATGGGCAAGTGTCACATATCTAAGATCAATTGAAAAGTCTGAGTATATATCCTTGAAATTTGAGTTTTCAAATTGCTTTCTGTTATCTACAATCAACACTTGAGGTATCCCAAACTAATAGATAATGTTCTACTTGATGAAAGTCATGATCTTCTTCTCGGTGATGCTGACCAACGCTAAGTGAAGTAATCAATGGTAACTACTATGTACTTTGTATTAGCTTGAGCAAGAGGCATAGGGCTAATGAGATCTAATCCCTATTAAGCGAATGACCAAGGGCTTGACGAAGAAACTAACTTCTCAAGGGGCTATCTTAGTATGTCTCCATGTACTTAGCACTCGTGACAAGTTTTCACAACTTGAGTTACATCTTATAAGAGAGTAGGTCAGTAATACCCTTGCCTTAAAACTTTGTGCGCCATAGAACGCTCTCCCTTATGACCACTGCATGCTCAGTAATGGATCTCCTCCAAAACTCTTACAGCTTCCTCAGGTCTTAAACACCTCAAATAAGGAGTATTGAACCCCCATTTATATAACTCTCTATCAAGGACAATGTACCTTGCAAACCTATTTTTAATCTTCCTTGTCTCATCCCTATTCTCCGGGAGTTTTCCTTCTTAGATAAGATTTTATCTCATCCATCCAAGAACGACAAGAATCAAATTCCACTACAACGAGTTGGTCGCTTCCCATTTCAGTATTCTTTTGTTGCAAGACTTCGATAAGAACCAAGGTAGGGTTTTTTTCTTTGATTGTAGAGGCTAATTTAACTAGAATGTCGGCTCTTGAGTTCTCTAATTTGGGAATTTACCTTTACGAGCCTAGAACTGTTTGTTGATTTGACTTGCGATCAGTTGGGAATCACAGTTAATGTTCAAGCCTATATTCTCTAACGTCCAAGCTAGATTGATTCTTGCGATCAGTGCCTCTTATTCTATTTCATTATTGGTTACCTTGAAGTCAAACCTTAATGAATACATTACCTCAGTGTCATTCGAACTAACCAAAACGACTCTTGCTCCCGCTTCTTACGCATTCGAAGCTTCATCAATAAAGAGATTCCAAACCAAGCTTATCATGTTTGGCTTAGGTAGATTCCCTTGAACTTGATCCAAGGAATCTTCTGCAATTTGGTGGAGAGGAGATGTTCAAATACTAATCTTTTTACTACAAAGTCTACTAAGACTTGCCGTTTTATAGCTTTTCTAGGCTTGTAGTGGATATTGTATTTGCTGAGCTCAATTAACCACTTCACTAATCTACTAAATAGAACAAGTCAGTGGAGAATTTGCCTCAGGAGTTGGTTTGTGAAAACTACCACCTGATAAGCTTGGAAGTACGATTGTAACTTCCTCGCGACTATCACTAATGCTAGCGCCAGCTTCTTTAGGGGAGAATACCTTGTCTCGGCTTCTAGCAATGCCTTACTTATGTAGTAAATGGGTCGATGAACTTTCTTCAAATCTTCCTTCACCAGAACTGATCTCATAGAATGGTCATTCACTGCTAAGTAAAGGTATAGCACATCTCTGACTTCAAGGTTTATCAGGTGTGGTGGTGATGCGAGTACCACTTCAGCTCTTGAAAGCTATTTTTACATTCTTCTATCCACTAAATCTTCTTTCCCTTCCTTATAATCTGTAAGAACGAGAAACACCTATCTATAGCTTTGGATAGAAACCTACTCAGTACTGCTAGTCTCTCTATTAAGCTTTATAATTCCTTAAAGGTGATGGAGGACTTAAGCTCTAATATTGCCTTTATCTTTTATGAATTGGCCTTAATACTTCGCTCACTAACTATATACCCCACGAACTTGCCTGCCTAGACTCTAAACTCACCCTTCTTAGGATTCAACTTCATGTTGTACTTCCTCAAGTAAGAGAAGGTCTCTTCCAGATGCTTTGAATGGTTACAGGCCCTTAACGACTTAGTAATTATGTCATCAACGTAAACTTCCATGGTTGACCAGATTAAGTGTTTGAAAACCTGATTAACCAATCTCTAGAATGTAGCCCCTGTATTCTTTATTCCAAAGAACATTACTTTATAACAATATAATTTTTGGTCAACTACGAATGTAGTTTTCTCCTAATCTAGCTCATGCATTCTGATTTAATTGTACCCCAAGAACGTGACCATGAAGCTTAAGAATTTATGCCCTGTCGTTGAGTCCATTAGTTAGTTTATTATGGGGAGTGGAAAGCTATATTTCGGACAAGCTTTATTCAAGTCTATGAAGTCCACTCACATTCTCCACTTTCCATTAAACTTATTTACTATAACTATGTTTGATACCACTCTGGGTAATACACTTCCTTGATGAATTTAGCCTTCATCAATTTTTCTACTTCGACATGAATTGCTTCCCTCTATTCTGCTTTGAACACTCGCCTCTTCTATTTTATTGGTTTGTATTTTGGATTAATTGCGAGTTGATGAGATGTTATTCGTGGATCAATCTCTGGTATATCTTCATGAACAGAATTGAAGAACGGTGTGCTCTGTTTTTGAAGTGCAGCGGAAGTGCGGCTCACGAAATGGATTTCCGGGCACACAACCGCTGCTGGGGAGCTTAGATGAACATTTCATTTGCGGAATAAACTCC
>JAXCLQ010041600.1:0-21734 GCA_035584115.1 Cedrela odorata | reverse complement strand
GGTGGAGACTTGTAGTAGTAAGGAGGTGGTGGAGAATGCTTTGGTGGCGGTGGAGACTTGTAGTAGTAAGGAGGTGGAGGAGACTTCTTTGGTGGTGGTGGTGAGTTGTAGTAGTATGGAGGTGGTGGAGAATGCTTTGGTGGTGGTGGTGATTTGTAGTAGTATGGAGGTGGGGGAGACTTCTTCGGTGGTGGTGGGGACTTGTAGTAGTAAGGCGGTGGGGGTGAATGCTTAGGTGGGGGTGGTGATTTGTAGAAGTAAGGCGGTGGGGGAGACTTCTTTGGTGGTGGTGGAGACTTGTAGTAGTAAGGAGGTGGTGGAGAATGCTTTGGTGGCGGTGGAGACTTGTAGTAGTAAGGAGGTGGTGGAGAATGCTTTGGTGGTGGTGGTGATTTGTAGTAATAAGGAGGTGGAGGAGACTTCTTTGGTGGTGGTGGAGACTTGTAGTAGTAAGGAGGTGGTGGAGAATGCTTTGGTGGTGGTGGTGATTTGTAGTAGTATGGAGGTGGAGGAGACTTCTTCGGTGGTGGTGGGGACTTGTAGTAATAACGCGGTGGGGGTGAATGCTTAGGTGGGGGTGGTGATTTGTAGTAGTAAGGTGGTGGGGGAGACTTCTTTGGTGGTGGTGGAGACTTGTAGTAGTAAGGAGGTGGTGGAGAATGCTTTGGTGGCGGTGGAGACTTGTAGTAGTAAGGAGGTGGTGGAGAATGCTTTGGTGGGGGTGGAGACTTGTAGTAATAAGGCGGGGGAGGAGATTTCTTCGGTGGCGGCGGAGATTTATAATAGTAAGGAGGTGGTGGGGATGGAGATGGTGGTGGTGGTGGAGGAGACTTGTAGTAATAAGGGGGGTGCTCTGCATGCTTTGGTGGAGGTGGTGGTGAGGCATAAATGTAAGGCTCATAGTTAGCAGCGGCAGTGGTGACTATGAGCAAAATTTGCATAACATAAACCAATAGAGGAGGCCATTGCCTCGGCATTCCCGAGGTACCCATTTCCTTCTACAAATTGTGTTTTGTGACTTGATCTCAAGCACAAATTGCCACCCCTTATATAGCAATCTTCGTAATCATTGCTGACATAGATATACTAATTTAATGAACATAACAGCCTGGATTAAACCTTTAAAATACTTCCCAAATCTCACTCTTTTTTTTTCCTTTCTTCAACTCATTGGAAGGATGGTTTCCCACTAAGTTTTCAATTTTGTACATATAACCCCGTGAACAAGTCCAAAGGAGTTGTTAAGATGCTTATTTGGCAGCACTTTTTTTTTTATTTTCTTTAATGCGCTTTTAAAAATGAGGGTTGTCATGAACTTGAATGTGTAAGAATGACTAAGTTCAATCTTGCAAGAAGTGATATTAATGTTTGATATAATGTGTTATACAACAACAGTGTTATTTTAAAGTATGGTCAACCGTCGGTGATTTGAATAAAATGGATAGAAAGGACATAGTAGGTAGATGTGTGTAAGAAAAGGCAATCTCCAGACTGGTTCATCCATGGTGTTTTACTTTTATGCAGACTAAAATTTCGCAGCGACTGGGTTATTTATTTGTTTTCGTGTATGAAAGTATAATGCTGGGATTTTATCATTTTCTTTGATGCTGAAGGTTGTTGGAGAGTGTTGAAACAAAGATCCCAACTCTTCGGTCAACAATCAATTAACAAGCAATCTAAGAACACACTTTTTTCTTCTGGAACAAATAATTAATGAATCAAACAATACGAAACAGAATACTAAAGAAAACCAGCAGAAGAAAATCAAGAAAATTCAAATAAAACATCTGTTTCTATTAAGCCAAAACTGCCTCTTATTTTCTATCTCTCTCTCTTGTTAAAGCTAATGATAATACGCAGCTTATATACCTGATATACTATATGTGTTACAAGTCTATTTGTTCTCTCAGCAAATGGCTTAACTAACCTTAACATCTAACAATATTCTTATACAGAATTTAACGGCTAACAAAACAAAATTAACTCCTTCAATTCTCCACCTTCATTCTATTTTCAGAAATGACATCTTTAGCACAGCAACATTTCTTCTTTTTTTGCACACTTATTACAGCAATCTTACACCTAGTTCAAGCTGTAACACCTTATCACAACTTTATAGTTTTCCCCATAATGTAGTCAACTACCATTCCTCAAGGATTTACAAGGTGTTCATCTGCAAGATTAAGTAACTCCCTACAATGATTAAGCTTTGAAAAAGACATAAATTTAGTTAACATATCAGCTGGGTTGTCATCTGTGCTAACTTTAAGCAGCTTAATCCTTCCATTTGAAATCTCCTCACAAATGAAATGCAATCTCACGTCTATGTGTTTAGTCTTCTCATGATACACATGATGCTTGGCCAATTGGATTGCACTTTGGCTATCACAGTAAATGGCTACTGACTTTTAAGGTAATCCCAGCTCATATATGGTTCCTTTTAACCATATAGCTTTTTTTACATATTCAATAGCTGCCATGTAGTCAGCCTCTATTGTTGACAAGGCCACAACATGCTAAAATGAAGATTTCCAACTTACTACACATCCAAACAAGATAAACACATATTCAATTAGAGATCTCTTTTTGTTTGAATCAGATGCATAGTCTGAATCAACAAAGCCTACAACACTATCTTCAATTGAACCTTTCTTTCCATACACCAGATTACAATTGATGCTTCCCTTGATATACCTTAATATCCATTTGACAGCAGCCCAATGATCCTTACCAGGATTTCCCATAAACCTGCTTACAACACTAACAGAGTGAGCTAAGTCAGGTCTAGTACACACCAGGCATACATCAAGCTCCCAACTGCACTAGCATAAGGCACTTTATCCATCAATAACTTCTCCGAATCAGAATTAAGACTTTGAACACAAGACAGTTTAAAGTGAGATATAAGGGGTGTGTTTACTGCCTTTGCACCTTGCATTCCAAATTTCTCTAACATCTTCAACATGTACTATTTTTGTGACAGCAACATTAGCGTTTATTCTTTGTTTCTTTTTATTTCAATTCCAAGAATTTTCTTGGCTAGACCCATGTCTTTCATATCAAATTCTGAGCTGAGTTCTTGTTTTAACTTGTTGATTTTTTCCATGTCTTTACATGCTATAAGCATGTCATCCACATAAATCAACAAGTAGATCAACTCCCCATGTCTAACATTCTTGAAATATACACAGCAATCAAACAAGCTTTTGGTATATCCTCTATGATGCATAAATTCATCAAACCTCATATTTCATTGCCATGGTGATTGCTTAAGTTCATAAAGTGACTTTTCAAGCAAACACATCAATTCTTCCTTGCCTTTAACCACAAAACCTTCAGGTTGAACCATATAAATTTCCTTATTAAGCTTTCCATGTAAAAAGGTTGTTCTAATATCCATTTGCTCTAATTCCAAGTTTTGAACTGCTACTACAACTAATAAGATTCTAATAGAAGTATGTCTGACAACAGGAGAATATACCTCCGTAAAATTAATTCCTTCTCTTTGTGTAAAGCCTTTAGCCACAAGTCTTGCTTTGAATCTTACACCACTGCTTCTTGAATCAGCTTCTTTTTTTTTTTAAGATCCATTTACATACAACAATCTTGTTGTTTCTTGGTCTAAAACCAGCCTCCAAGTTCTGTTTTTTATCAAGGAATCCATTTCTTCTCTCATAGTTGCAAGCCATTCTTTAGATTCTTTACAACTTAAAGCATCTTCAACTGAGATGGGTTTTGAATTTTCGTAGTCTTCCCCAATAGATAAAGCATATGTAATAAGGTCAGCATATCCAATAATGTCAGCATATCCATAACTTGAAGAGGGTTTTATGTGCCTTTTGACTTTATCTCTGACTAAGTTATAGTCACCTTGGTCTTGTTGTTGTTGCTCTAGTATCTCAACTTCAGGTGTCTCTATGGACTCGTCAGAAATCTTAGGAACATTCATCTTCTAGTATGTTGGCTCTACCTCGAAATGAACATGTTCAGTCCCTTTTTGTTGTGCTTTTATATCAGATTTAGTTGATAACCTGCCACTCATCAATTCTTCTTCATGGAAAGCCACATCCCTACTGACAATACATTTCACATGCCTTCCATCATGACACCACAGCTTATAACCTTTCACACCATCTGGATAACCAATGAATACTCCTTTAACAACTCTTGGATTTAACTTTCCCTGCTTAAGATGTGCATAAGTTGTATATCCGAAAACTCTCAAATGTTTCAGGATAAGAGGATATCCATTCCACAATTCTTCTAGGGTTTTGAAGTTCAGTGCAAAGGCTGGACACCTATTGAGAAGATAAGCAGCTATAAACACAACACATCTTCTGCCTAAAATAATTTGGACAAATTAACACTTATCATCATACACCTTACTCTCTCAATCAAGGTTCGATTAAGCCTCTCAGTTAGGCCATTTTGTTTAGGCCATTTTGTTGAGGTGTATGCCTTACTGTCCTATGCCTCTCTATCTCATTCCTTTTATAGAATTCATCAAAGGAATTGTTGTAAAACTCCATCCTGTTATCTATTTTGAGCACTTTTACCTTCATGTTTTTCTGATTTTCAACTAATACTTTCCATTCTTTGAATCTTTCAAAGACTTGATCTTTGATCTTCAAGATGAAAATCCACACCTTTCTTGAAAAATCATCTATAATAGACAAGAAGTATCTTGAACCACTAATAGACACAAATTTAGATGGACCCCAAACATCTGAATGGAGGTAGTCTAAAACTTCCTTAGTTCTATAGGTTCCTACTCCAAATTTCATCCTATGATGCTTTCCTAATATACAAGGCTCACAAAATTGCATTCTCATGTGTATGTATTCACCTGATAAGCCTTGTTTCTTTAATTCAATAAGTCATTTTTCTCCAAGATGTCCCAACCTATGGTGCCACAACATCATCTTGTCAGTTTGCACCTTTTTTACAATTCCTACCTCACCAGATTTTGCAAACCCATTTAGCACATAAATTCCATTCTTGCTAGTCATTTTAAGCAACACCAAAAAGCCTTTAAGGACTTTCAATGTTCCATTTTCTGCCTTGATCACACATCTCATTTCGTTAAACATTCCTAAAGAAATTGGGTTTCTCTTAAGTTCAGGTACGAACTTGACTTTGTGTAGTTCTCTATACAAACCATCTTCTAAGTTCAACTTAATGCTCCCTATTTCTCTTACATCACATGTCATATCATTCCTCATTCACCTACAAGTTTTTCATTTGAGGAAACTAACATGAAAGCATTCCTGAAATCTTTATCGATAACAACTATTGCTTTTGCCTGTTTGTTGACGAAATTCTTCTCATTGTTGGAGTGTTTTCTTTCAGGGCAATCTTTTCTGAAATGCCCTTCTTTGTTACAATGAAAACACTTCAACTTCTTTGTTTTGAACTTGGATTTGTGTTCTTTGTTGGCTTTATAATCTTTCTTCTCTGTTCTTTCTCTCCCCAGTAAACCTTCTCTAGTACCAAACTCCTTTGCGTCAGTCTTTTTACTTAGCTCTTTTGAACTCAATGTTGACTTAACATCATCTATTGATACTGCATCTCTTCCAAAAGCAATGTTTCAACAAAGTGCTCAAAACTTGGTGGTAAGGAAGTCAAGAACATTAGGCTTGATCTTCGTCCTCAAATTTTATATCTATAGTTTCCAAATCTAAGATAATTTTGTTGAAATCATCCAGGTGTTGCTTTAAAGATCTCCCTTCTTCAAGCTTGAAAGCATATAATTGTTTCTTCAAATAAAGTCGATAAGCCAAGCATTTTCGCATATATCTTGACTCCAATTTGTTCTAAAGTGTCATGGTCGTTGTTTCTTTCGATACTTCACACAAAACTCCATCGCCTAATGACAAAATAATGGCACTATAGGCTTTCTTCAAAATCTCTTTTTTCTCTATTTCTTTAAGATTGGCTGACATGTTCTCTTCCCTCAATAGAGCTTCTTCCATTCCCTCGTAAACGAGAAATGCCTTCATCTTCAATTTCCAAAGGTTAAAATCACTCTCTCTAGTGAACTTTTTAATCAAAAAATTAGACGAACCCATTTTTATTATCCTCCTTAGGTTATGATACCATATGTTGAAACAAAGATCCCAACTCTTCGGTGAACAATCATTAAACAAGCAATCTAAGAACACACTTTCTTCTTCTTGAACAAAGGATTAATGAATCAAACAATACGAAGCAAAATACTAAAGAAAAACAGCAGAAGAAAATCAAGAAAATTTAAGAAGAACATCTGTTTCGATTAAGTTAAAACTGCCTCTATTATTTTCTATCTCTCTCTTGTTAAAGCTAATGGTAATATATAGCTTATATACCTGATATACTACACGTGTTACAAGTCTATTTGTTCTCTCAGCAAATAACTTAACTAAACTTAACAACTAACAATATTCTTATAAAAAATTTAACGACTAACAAAATAGAATTAACTCCTTCAAGTTACACCATAGAACAAGCCTTATTACACGACACATGGAAGTTACTAAACTGAGCTCACACTTTTTCTTAATCTTCTTGTTTAATTCTCTTATAAAACCATAGCTTTCCTGTCAACTGATATTTTTAAAGTTTTTAATTGGATAATTAATTTTTGTAACCTGTAGAATGTCACTTCAAGTATCATCGTCGTCATCCCCGTCGTCGTCGTCGTCGTCGTCGCCATCGTCGTCGTCGTCATCATCATCATCATTATTATTATTATTATTATTATTATTATTTCAATAAAATTACACCCACACTGTGAGTTTATTAATTCTTTTATTTAACTCATTGATGATTGACCATCTTCTAAATATTGTTAAGGGAGTTGAGATACATGTATGTTCCAACTCTCATGTACAAGTGTGACCGAGTATAGCTAAAATAACTGCAAAAATAACCATGCCCAAACTTCAAATAATTGCAAAAGAAATTTTGATTACAATCCCTTGCCTCTTTAAACACAATTCATCAACCAAGCACAGTCCAATTAAATTTCTATACTAAAATTGTAAATGAAATCTCAAAGCTACTATAGCCGCAAAAATAGCACCACCAAAAATTTATGATATAATAGTAGTAAAATAAGGAAGAGTGCAAAAATTAAATGGAAGAACCATGAAAACTGCTATACAAATCTTTGGCCTCTCAGAAGACATATTCATTTTGTATAATGAAGTAATACTCTTCATTTATTAAAAAAGCTAACACAATTTTCTACATGAAAAAGAAAAAAAAAACATTTGTATGATGCATACTCAAGAAATAAAGAAAAGCATGCGACATTATCTTTTTTATGTTCATCGATTATTATTTTCTAAACGTTTTGACAAATCAGCAAAAACCTCGCTGTAACATATAGGGCAAGCCTGAGAAAATAAAAACCCAGTCAGCAACTTTAAGCACAAGGAAAGTAAGACATCAACAATCAAGTAATAACTAAACATTAGAAATAGAAAATAAAAAAGAAAGAGCTCGTAAAATAGTTCAATGTTTTTTCTGCCTTGTTGTCATAGACGACAAAATTGGTTATATGGGAAGCACAAGGTAAATTGCTTATGTTGTGCATGGTTGAATGTTCATCAACTTAATTATTCACTTGTTTGTGTGCACGATTAATTATTCCTATTGAGTCGCACGGACATGGGGAATTATATATGAAATAACACATTCAATATTAAAGTAGTGAAATAATATATAACATTTATGAAAAGTTAAATTACAAGATGTTATTGCTTCAAATAAATTATACAGTGAGTGCTTCCTACAAATGGATTTACCATCTCAATCAAAACACTTTTATTCACGCGAGCATTGGCGTAAAAAGTCATAAATAAAACAACTTAAGAACGAACTTTTGATCTTATTAAACTTCAAACTTTTTTCAAGAAAAAATCATAGGTTTAGTAGCCTTTGGGAGGTGAAGGGGAGGTGTAATAGTATGGCGGGGGGTAGAGATGGTGATGGAGGCGGTGTTGACTTGTAGTAATTGTTGGTTATATGCCCTAAATCCAATAAAAAAAATAAGTAATTGTATATTATTGTATTAAGTAATAAAATTGATAATTTATTTATAAGTTTTGTTTATGTTGACTGTTTATATATAAAGTACTTAGAATGACAATTAGATGAATTAATTTAAGTTTAATTTATGAGATCTCATTATTCTTAAATGTTCCCGATCGTAAAATTATCAACACTAGGACATTGATCAATTTAGATTATATCGACATATGTTATGTCTGCTTCCTTGGAGAAAAAAGGTAGCTGATCTCATAAGCTACTAGTGAAGGTGTTCACTTAGTTTAACATATGAATGTTTGTTAGAGAATAAGTTCATAGAACTAACCTGCTTGAGAAACCCATATAAAGTGTTATCCACGTGTTTATGGCATTTTTCTAAGTTACGATGGTATGATTGATCCTTAGACTTTAAATCTTTAAGGTACCTTATTTGTGAATCATATATACTTTGACATTACACTCCCGTCGTTTATAGAGAGATTGCGCATAAGGTAAAAATTGAGCAATATGAGAAGCATGCGAAGGTTGTGAGAGATCAATAAATATGATTCGCCGCTCTGGATAACATAGAGTCAATATCCCAAAATGTGCCATTTTGACATAAGTGATAATATAAGTCCATGGTCAAGACGAGTTCTGAAAGGAGTTTCAGAAACTCTAAAATTATATTATCAATTTTAGTTGAAAGTTTCAATAACCATGATTTAATAGAGTAGACATTTTTCATACTCTAAAATCTTTGGTGGGATATGTATGAGGCAAAAGAATTGTATTATACGGTAATCGTATATGAATTAAGTTTTACTAATTTAGAATTATTTCTCAATTATGGGTCATGATACATTGTTAGATACCACTCTTAATATATGAAAATTAGTTTCTTAATTAAAATATTAATTGAAGATAAATTAATTAGATAAATTTATTTAAACTTAAAAAGTCTATAATTAATTCTGTTACCAACATAAAAAAGAATCAAATAGGTCACACACTAAAAAATATTGAGAAATTAAGGTTAAATTATGTAGATAAATGATTAAAGATTTAATTGTTAAGTTCATAATCTCTAAGAGTTTATTTGATAGTTTTGAAAACTATTGAAGGTTAAATTATAATTATGCAAACTGTTTTTATTTAATTATAGGTTTCCTAATTTAATTAAAATAGTATTATTTAATTAGATTAGATTAATTAAATAGTATTCAATTTAAAAAAATATATTACTAATAAGATTATGAATCTATTTAGTGATTTTTTATTTAAATTAAGATTTGAAAAGTCAAAATATGAAACTTACATAAACCCCAGTTTTGGTCTATAAACATACGTAAATGAGAATTTTCTTCAAGAGTTGAGAAAAAATTGTCTTGGCCAAAAACTCTCTTATTTATCTCTTTTCAAAAACTAATATTCAAGAAAATACACTCTACATAATTAAAATTTAAGAAAATCTTAAAACTTTAATTCTTTACTTTGTGTAGATTACTATTACAGGCACACATTTGGGTGACTGATTTAGAAAAATGTGTTCACGCAATTTTCGCATTTGAGTTGTAATTTTTAGTTCCGATATCGGATTAATACGATTCAAGAAGTTTTGAAAAAAAAAAACTCAAAAAATCTGCAACTTTATGTTTCACAAAGAAATTCATATTCAAACATCTTGAAGGTCTAAATAGCATTCATAATTACGAATCTGCTGAAAATTCGAGGAAGTGTTATTCTACCCCTTTGGTGGTGAAGATAATCTATTTAGTTTTATCTTTATTTGATATTATAAAGTATAATAAATAATATGATCATCGCATGGGATTAATAAATATTTAATTAATATTATTAATTAAAAATAATTTTAAATTTTCACTACATATGGTATGCTTAATTCCCAACAATAGTATCAGAACTTATGTTATTTACGTGCTTTTAATATTAGTTATTTATTTATTATGCTTAAATTTGGAGCTAATTAGAGAATTGATTGTGATGGCATATGTAATTGATACATAAAATTATTATTTATTAATAATTTGGTAATAATAATAAATTATTATTATTAGAAATTAAATAGTTAATTAGATTAATTATTTATGTTACCCATATGTATCCAATATCTTGAAATTAAATTTTTAAATATATTGGAACACTTAATAATATCCTAGATATAATAAAATTAAATTTTAATTATGAAACATTTTTCTAATAATATTAGGAATATGTCTTCTAATTAAATTAAATTTTAATAAGATTAGAATAAGAGTATCCTAATAAGATTTAAATATAAAGATTTTTTATGGGATAAAAAATTTATAATTTTAATAAGACTATGATACAACTTAAACTCAAAAGAGAAAATTATTTTCAATTTTAATTAGATTAAAATTAAAATTGTAATAAGATTAGACTTATATATTAGTAATCTAATTTTATTTAAGTATACTAAAACTATACAAAAGATAAATATATCCAATAAGATTGGATAAAGATTAAAAAAATATATTATGAATATTTTAATGTGATGAATTTAAAATACATAAGATGTATTAAGAGACCTAATAAACTTAGAATTTAGTTGCTTGTTTGATTGATACATGTCTAGACTGGCTCTATCAAAAAGGTAATAAGAACCTAAAGAGTTTGTTTTTTAAGTCTATGACCCCACCACTCTTCTGAGAACTTAATCAGTGCATTCTTTTATTCAAAATACTTTATTCTAAAGTTTAAAATAAATTAAAAACTAAAATCCTTCCAAATAATTTAAGTTTATATCATTATTTTTCATTATTATAATATAAACCTAAGTTCTTTTTCATTCTTTGTTTACTTAGCCCTTCTCAAGATCAAAGTTTTATATCGAATATATTTAGATTATCAATAATGATTTGACTTAACCGAAATACTTAATGAGTTAGCCCTCGTCATGATCATTTATTTTGGTGGCAAATGTTAAGTTTCATATAAGATATGATTAGTAAGAGTTGTTATGACAAGAATTGTCAACTTAACAAGTCTAAGAGTTACATAAAATGTGATTGGTACTTACCTAATCGAACTTAAATAGAGTTATTAACCCTCATTGTTATTTTATTTTAATTAAGATGGGATCCTAGCCGACAAATTTTGTTACTAAGAGGGTTGACAAAATTCAAATAAAATAGTGCGAGTAACCATTAGATTAAAAGTTCAAATATCTCATGGTTTATATCAATACAATAATTCCAATAAGATTCTTTATGCTTCACATAGGTTTCTAAACAAAACATAAGTAACAAATATATCTCTCTGAAATATATTTGATGCTAATAAGTTATCTGAGATTGTACCACAACTGAAGAATTATTCTTAGTCATGTCCTGAAACAAAGTATTCCACTAAAACCTACCGAAAATGCAACACAAGAGGAATACAATTCTTAGGTGAAGCTTCGTAGTGATGATGAGCCAGCATATGTGTGATGCTGGGCTCAATGTCATTATAGTTGCAAAAGTAACACAAGTCTAAGGATGCTAGCGCAATACATCTTCAAGAGTTGTTTGATGCACCTGCTCGCACCAGAAGATATGAGATATTTAAGACTCATTTATATACTAATCTTGTATTGTAATCACTATCATAGTTTTATTCTCATAATTGCTTAATATGTTAAGGCTTACTGAGAAATGCTTAAAACCATAAAAAAGTTTTATAATTATTATGAGTGGCTCTAAATAGTTTAAGAAAGGCCCTGAGAAAAGTTCGAAGGGTAAGGCTCAAAAAGCCAACACTCATAAGCCCAATGGTGGTGTAACCAAGAAAAAGAAAGACAAAGGCACATGTCTCTTCTGTGGCAATAATGGGCATTAGTAGAGAAATTGTGCAAAATACCTCGAAGACTTAAAGAAGAAAAAGCAAAGAGTTGCTTCCTTCTCTGGTATATTTATGATTGAGGTTAATCTTAATGATAGCAAATCTTGTAATTAAGTATTAGATACCAGTTGTGGTTCTCATATATGTG
This sequence comes from Cedrela odorata, assembly GCA_035584115.1. NCBI lineage: Eukaryota > Viridiplantae > Streptophyta > Magnoliopsida > Sapindales > Meliaceae > Cedrela > Cedrela odorata. Next base: position 9,712 of record JAXCLQ010041600.1, on the reverse strand, counting down.
ATAATATGAAGGGTCTCAACGAGAATAGAAGACTTCATAGAGATAAAATTGACCTACAAGTAGGAAATGGAGTAAGAGTTATTGCTTTAATCGTAGGAACTAATTTTTTGTCATTACCAAGTGAACTAGTTCTAAAATTACAAAATTATTTTTATAATCCCATACTGAGTAAAAATATTATCTCCTTTATCTTATTTAGAAAAAAAAAAGATGTAATTTTATAATAAAAAATAATAGTTGTTCACTATCATATGATGATATTTATTATAATACTGGATATTTGAGCAATGGATTATGTTTTAGAATTAAATAATATTATCCTCAATATAAACAAATAAGATAATCTAAAAAAGTCATACATTTGGTATTGTAGACTTGGTCATATAAATGAAATAAGATTTACAAAATTAAATAAAGAAGATTACTTAAACTCCTTTGATTATGAATCATATGTAATTTCGAAATCCAATTTAATTGGTAAAATAACCAAATTTCCCTTACTAGAAAAGGACTACATATAATTGAATTACTAGAGCTAGTACATACTGATATATATAACTCTATGTCGATTCAATTAAAGGGTGATTACTTCTACTTTATAACATTTAATGATGGTCATTCACATTTTAGTATACTTGATGTAGTATAAGTCTAAGTTAAGACATTACGATCTGATCGATGTGGAGAGTACTTAAGTTATGAGTTTCAAGACTATCTTAGAGAACATGATATCATTTCACAATGGACTACTCTAGAAACACTGTAGCTATGGTGTTTTTGATATGAGAAATTAAACCATATTAGACATGGTACGATCAATGATATCTAATACAAATTTTCCAATATCGTTCTAAGGACTAGCACTGGAAACAACTACTTACCTTTTAAATAATGTTTCATCCAAATCAATTGGCAAGACACCATATGAGATATGACACATGGCTAATGACCCAATCTCAATTTTATGAAAGTTTGAGGTTGTAATGCTTATGTAAAACAATTGCTTATTAACAAGTTGGATATAAGGTCAATTAAATGTAAATTTGTGGATATCCAAAAGAAATAAGGGGATATTACTGCTATGATCCAAGTGGACAACATATGTTTGTTTCACATATCACTATTTTTCTAAGTGAAATAGTTTTTTTTAAGAAAATCTAGTGGGAGTATACTAGAACTTGACGAAGTTTTATAACCACAAAATGATATTAAATCACCTTCAATGCGCAAAAAATTAGCGATGAAATAACCATAAGATTAAGAACTCCGGAAGTCTAGTGGAATAGACCATAAACTAAAAAGATATAGATCCCTCATGAAAGGTAAAAATGATGTATTAATCGTTGAGAATGATAATCGTACTAGTTATAAAGAAACAATATATGATGTTGACTCTTTTAACAAGCTTAAAGTCATGAAATCTTAAATGGACTCAATACATATCAACCAAGTTTGGAAGTTAGTAGATACTATTGAAGGGATCACTCTCATTAGGTGTAAATAGGTCTTTAAGAGAAAGATAGATGCAGATAGCAAACCATTTGCTATGTTGAAGTCTATTAGGATTATGCTTGCAATATCGTATACCATGATTATGATATTTGACATATGTCAAAACTATTCGTAAATGAAAATCTTACAAAGGATGTGTATATGATACAACCTGAAGGAAATATAAACAAGGTATGTAAGCTATAATGATTCATTTATGGAATAAAGTAAGCATCTTGGAGTTGGAATCTTCATTTTAATGAGACAATCAAAGAGTTTGATTTTATCAAAAATGAAGATGAATCTTGTGTATACAAAAAAGTTAGTGGGAGTGCAATTATATTCCTAATATTATATATAGATGACATATTAATAATAGAATGACTTTCTAATACTTCAATCAGTCAAATTATAGTTATATAATAAATTCTCCATAAAGGATTTGGGAGAAGCAATCTATTTTCTAAGAATTAAGATCTATAGAGATAGATCTAAAAAGTTGTTTGATCTCTCGCAATCTATGTACATAGAAGTTTTTAAAATATTTAAGATGATAGATTCAAAAAGAGGTTACTTACTTATGAGGCATGAAATATACCCCTCAAAAGGAAAAGTGTCCTAAAATTTCTATAGAGGTTGAGTGCATGAAATAAATCTCATATGCTTTAGTCATATGATCAATCATGTACGCTATGCTATGTACAAGACTTAATGTGTCTTTCCCTCTAAGTGTTATGAGCAAATATTAGGCAAATCTAAGTGAATGTCACTAGATAGCAATCAAGACAATCCTTAAGTATTTAAGAAGAATTAATGATTTATTCTTGATTTATGGAGGATGTTATAAGCTCAAAGTGTTAGGATATTATGATGTTAGCTTTCAATCTGATAAAGATGATAGCAAATTACAATCTAGAAATTTGTTTACTATATTAAGAGTTGTTGTAAGCTGGAAAAGTTCTACACAAACTATTACAACAAACTCAATGACCAAAGTCGAGTATTTAGCTGCTTCTGAAGCAGCTAAAGAAATAATTTAGATAAGAAAGCTTATCACAAATTTTTAGTTTAATTCCTGACAATCACAATTCAATTGTAATATATTGTAGGCTCATAACCCACAAGCTATAGAACAAAAGTCTCTATAAAGATCTAAACACGTACTTAGACAATATCACCTAATTATAAAGATAATATAGAGATGGAGTAAAGATATAAAAGATACCCACTGAAGAGAACTTAACATATTCTCTTACTAAGCCACGGTTTTAGCATAAGAATGATAGGCATACTGAATTGTTTGGTATAAAATATCATAAAAATTGGCTCTAGGACAAGGGGAGATTGTTGGTTATATGCCCTAAATTCAATAAGGACAAATATGTAATTGTATATTATTGTATTAATTAATAAAATTAATAATTTATTAATAAGTTTTGTCTATATTTACTGCTTATATATAAAGTCCTTAAAATGACAATTAGAGAAATTAACTTAAGTTTAATTTATGAGATTCCATCATTCTTAAATGTTCTCGATCGTAAGAATATCAACAGTAAGACATTGATAAATTCATATTAGATCGGCATATGTTATGTATGCTTACTTGGAGCATGAAGATAGCTGATCTAATAAGTTACTAGTGAAAGTGTTCACTTAGTCTAACATATGAATGTTTGTTAGAGAACAAGTTCATCGAACTGACCCACTTAAGAAATCCATATGAAGTGTTATCCACGTGTCTATGACATTTCTCTAAGTTACAATGGTATTATTGATCCTTAGACTTAAGATATTCATGGTACCTTATTTATGGATCATATATGCTTTGACATTACACCTCAGTTGTCCATAGTGAGATTGCACATAGGATAATGATTGGGCAATATGAGAAGCATACAAAGGTTATGAAAGATCAATAAATGATTCATCGATCTGGATAACATAGATTCGATATCCCAAGGGATGCCATTTTGACATAAATAATAATAAAAGTCCATGGCCATAGCAAGTTCTGAATGGTATTTTAGAAACTCTAAAATTATATTATCAACTTTATTTAAAAATTTCAATAACCATAATTTAATGGAGTAAATATTTTTCATACACTAAAATCTTTGGTGGGATATGTATGAGGCAAAAGGATTGTATCATACAGTAATTGTATACGGACTAGGTTTTACTAATTTAGTATTCTTTCTCAATTTGGGATTATGATACATTTCTAGATGTCGCTCTTAATTTATGAAAATTAGTTTCTTAATTAAGGAGTTAATTGAAGATAAATTAATTAGATTAATTTATTTAGACTTAAGAAGTCTATAACTAATTCCATTGTCAAATTAAGAAATAACCTAATGGGTCACACACTAAAAGGTATTGACGAATTAAGGTTAAATTGTGTAGATATAAGGACTTAATTGTTAAGCTTATAATTTTTAAGAGTTTATTTAATAGTTTTGAAAACTATTAGAGGTTAAATTATAATTATGCAAAGTATTTTTATTTAATTATAAGTTTTCTAATTTGATTAAGATAATATTATTTAATTAATTAGATTAATTAAATAGTATTTAATTTTAAAAATAAATTATTAATAAGATTATGAATCTATTTAGTGACTTTTCTATTTGAATTAGGATTTAAAAAGTCAAAATATAAAACCTATATAAACCACAGTTTTGGCCTGAAAAACGTACGTAAACAAGAATTTTCTTCAAGAGTTGAAAGAAAATTGTCTAGGTCAAAAACTTTTTTATTTGTATCTTTTTACGAACTAACATTCAAAAAAAAAATAATCTACATAATTGAGATTTAGGGAAATCTTAAAACTCTAATTCTCTGCCTTTTATGGATCACTACTAGAGGTCACACACTTGAGTGGTTGATTTAGAAAAAGGTGTTCGTACAGTTTCCATATTTGAGCCATAACCTTTGATTTTGATATCGAATTAATATAATTCAAGAAGCTTTGGAAAGAAAACTCAAAGATCTACAACTTAGTATTTCACAAAAAAAAAAAAATCAGATTCAGACTTCTTGGAGGTCAAAATAGCAATCAAAATTACAAATTTGATAAAAATTCGAGGAAGTGTTATTCTACCCCTTTGATGGTGAAGATTTTGATGGTGAAGATCTAAAGTAAGATTTTAAACCATTTATTTTTATCTTTATTTGATATTATAAAACATGATAAATAACATGATCTTAGTACAGAAATTAATAAATATTTAATTAATATGATTAATTAAAAATAATTTTAAATTTTCGCTACATATGATATGCTTAATTCCCAATAGTAATAGGGTAGAGGCGGTGATGAAGAAAGTGGGGGTGGGGATTTGTATTAGTATTAAGGAGGAGGAGATAGAGATGGTGGTGGGGGAGACTGATACGAACCTCGTAAAAAACTAATCGTTACGGAAGCGGAGTTTCATGAAAGTCTAAAAATTAAGTATTTCAGAAAGTTTCGACTCCACAATAATTTTTTCTTGATGGAACAAGAATGAATTCTTAATAAGTTTAGGTAGAATGTCACAAGCAAGCTTGATAAATTCTAAGTTCTAAAAAGAACAATGAAGAGAAAACATCTCACAATATTATTCCGCCCAAAAAACTTTCGTTCCCTTACATATGAAGACTTTCTAAAATACCAAAAGCTAATTAAGGCAAATTATAAAAAGTTTATATAATTGAAAATTGAATAGTTAATGCTTGAAAGTCTAAATTTAGATAAGATTTGATTTGCACTCCTTTACTTGCAACCTTCCTTTCGTAACAATGATTCTGGAGATCTCTCTAATTAATGCATTCATAGCTAATGAAACTTTCTTTGGACAAATTTTTCTTTACGTATGCATGATTCTGAAGATCTTTGCAAATTAACTCAATTTTCTAGCTAAGGAGACTTTCTTTGGACAAATCCTTCTTTACGTATCCATGATTCTAAAGATCTCTACAATTTAACTCAATATTCTCACTAAGGAAACTTCTTTTAGACAAATCTTACAAAATAAAATTAACAAATTATTAGATAGCTCAATTAAATAAAGACAATTTTATTAAATAAACTAACTAAGGACATAATTAAATATTAACATTTTTAATAACTAATCTAAACATGCATAAATAATAGTTATAAGCTGTGAGACTCCTTCAATATTGTCATGCATCCCACTTTCACACAACAACTTCTGAACATGTGCAAATAAAATCATTTTGAACATTTTAGCACGACTCCTCATTATAGGTCTACTACGCCACTCCAATGGCTCCATTGATTTGTTATTGAGCATTTTGACCTTGTTGAGTTGACTTTTAATTGACTTTTATTTACACCTTGATTTGCATCAAAGACTTTTAGTAAGAGGGTGGAGGTAGTGACGGAGATGGAGGACGTGGGAATTTGTAATAATATGGTGGGGGTGGAGATTTTACGGGCGAAGGTGGGGACTTATAGTAGTACGGTGGTGGGGGAGAATGTTTTGGCGGTGGTGGAGATTTGTAGTAGTAAGGAGGTGGTGGAGACTTCTTTGGTGGTGGCAGAGACTTGTAGTAGTAAGGCGGTAGGGGAGAACGATTTGACGGTGGTGGTGACTTGTAGTAATAAGATGGTGGAGGAGAATGCTTTGGTGGTGGTGGAGACTTGTAGTAGTAAGGAGGTGGGGGAGACTTCTTAGGTGGTGAAGGAAAATGCTTTGGTGGTGGTGGAGATTTGTAGTAATAAGGTGGTGGAGGAGAGTGCTTTGGTGGTGGTGGTGACTTGTAGTAGTAAGGAGGTAGTGGAGACTTCTTCGGTGGGTGGTGGAGACTCGTAGTAATAAGGCGGTGGAGGAGAGTGTTTTGGTGGTGGTGGTGATTTGCAATAGTACGGAAGTGGCGGAGACTTCTTTGGTGGTGGTGGGGTCTTGTAGTAGTAAGGCGCTGGGGGTGGTGATTTGTAGTAGTAAGGTGGTGGGAGAGACTTTTTGGGTGGTGGTGGAGAGTTATAGTAGTAAGGTGGTGGGGGAGAATGCTTTGGTGGAGGAGGTGATTTCTAGTAGTATAAAGGTAGGGGAGACTTCTTTGGAGGTGGAGGAGACTTATAGTAGCAAGGTGGTTGAGGAGAATGCTTTGGTGAAGGAGGTGATTTGTAGTAGTATGGAGGTGGGGGAGACTTCTTTGGAGGTGGAGGAGACTTATAGTAGCAAGGTGGTTGGGGAGAATGCTTTGGTGGAGGAGGTAATTTGTAGTAGTATAGAGGTGGGGGAGACTTCTTTGGTGGTGGTGAGGACTTACAGTGTAAGGTGGTGGAGAATGCTTCGGTGGTGGTGGAGACTTGTAGTAATAAGGCCGCGGCGATTTATAATAGTAAGGAGGTGGTGGAGATGGAGATGGTGGTGGTGGCGGGGGAGACTTATATTACTAAGGCGAATAATCTGCACTCTTTGGTGTTGGTGGTGGTGGTGAGGCATAAATGTAAGGCTCATAATTAGCCTCGGCAATGGTGGCTATGAGCAATATTTGCATACCATAAACCAATAGAGGAGGCCATTGCCTCGGCTGTCCCGAAGTACCCATTTCCTACAAGTTGACTTTTGTAGCTTGCATTAAACACGAACTTTCTAGCCTTTATATAGTGATGTTCCAAATCATTGACGACATTCATACAACATTTTCTAATTCAAATAACAGCCTGGATTAATACTTTAAAATCTTCCAATATCTTGTTTGCTTCATCATCAATGCGTGTTCATCAGGAAAAAGTTTAGTCAAAATATGAAAGCTTTGTTTACAATTGATATTGCAACTGGCTTATAATTGAGATATTGCTTTGTCAAAGATTATGTTAGCTCCAATTTTTCATTAAAAATTTGTAGTGAAAGTTCTTTTAAAGTTTAGAAATCTGTCGGCTTAAAATTGAGACTAGTTCATCGGGCAATATATTTTTTTTAATTTTTGGAGTATAACTTGAATCTAAAGATATGCTTTGATGCTTGGCTGATAGTGTCACACAATGCTTGTTAATAGTGAATGGCTTTTCAACTCTTCACTTCTTTGTTTATTTATTTATTTATTGGGTTGTTCACATATGCTTGGAAAGGTCTTAAGAGTAATTAGTTTCTAATTTCCTTCAATTAGATATCTTATCTTTGGTTTTTATTAATTCTCTTATAAAATTATCTAATTTATATTATCTTAGTATTTATCAATTGAATAATAAATTCTTATTATTTTAAATTATTTATTAAATTATCTCACTATTCAACTAATAAATAATAAATTATTTGAAATCGAAAATTTTGAAATATTACTAGTAAAGAAAAGAGTATTATTGTAATAAATAATGTGTTGTAATTTTGATTATACATGGCTGCTATCCCTTATTTTAAATTATTATTAATTTACACTTTTTTTTCTTTTTTACATCAACTTGTGATTGTTGTGAAACTTCCCAACATTGAATTAGTCAGTGCAGAAAATTGAAGTCAAGATGGAGTTGTTAGTTGTGTGATGAGGAATAACTTTGTATACATACATTCACCATGAAAGCTCCTTCTAAACAAATTGGGTATAAATGACATTGATGTTTCAATTTCTAAAGATTGTACGAATACACTAATAGGCAGTCATAATATATTACATTCGATTAATATAAAATAAGTTAGACTATTAGTAAATTTATATACTTTTCGAATGCTAATTGTTAGTTAGGTAGTAAGCGTCTGCCTCCCAAGTTGAAACTTTTTATTGACAAATATTATATGATTTATTCAGGGATTAATTAAGGTAAGTTAAATACCATTTATACTAAGAAAATAAATGAACCCATTGTCACTAAATCTTAATCTTCAGCATAAAATTCAGAGGAGAAGGGGATTAATGATAACTACAGTTGCAAGTGTTAAAATAATTATTTGGGTTGAATAGATAATATTTAATATATACAAACTTTTAAATTTGAATTCATTTAAAAGTGATTTAGAAAATAAATAAAATAATAAAAAAAAAATGGCTGATAAGCTACCTGAAGATATTTTTTTTCTTTTTTCTCTTTTTTTTTTTTTTTTTTTTTTTGCCTGTATAACCTAAATTTTAGAACTATTTCTATTTATAATTCACTTCAAAAACTATTCTTATTTATAATCAAAAAGTGTCCTTTGAAACAATTTTATCTCTACATTCTCTAAAATTAACCAATTGATTTTTTTTTATATATAAATCTTGTTCAAAGAATATAAAAAAAATTTCAACTCTCAATAATTTTATCTGAAGAGATCAGTAAGAAATAAAATTTTACTTATATTTTATAAAATTAATTTATCTTGATAAATTTTATTGATAGAGTTTAACCAAAATTTGATAAAATTTCTAACTTAAAATTAAATGAGCTTAATTATTTTTAAAATGTAGTCTGCCGCAAGTGCCAATATGCTATAATGGTACTTTCATTATGTTTATTAGTTAACGCCTCTGTTTAAACATTGAAGTATAAATTATAATTAAATAAAAAGGTTGTGAAAATTTGCAGTGTTTTTTTTTTTTAATGCTTTGTTATAGACCGCACGAGGTCATATGGGAAGAACAATATATTTAACTAGCTTGTGTCGTGCATGGTTGACTTCTTTTTTTCAGTTTATTCTCTTGTCTGTGTGTCCATAATTGTTCATCAAGTTAATACTCACAAAGACGGTAATATTTAATCATGGTGAATTATATTTGCAACAAGATATTCGATATGGATAAGACAGTAACATATAACTCTTGGAAAAACTTAAATTACAAGATATTATTGCTTACAACAAATGGTACAATGAGTGTTTCATACAAATGGATTTACCATCTCCCTTTTATTCACACAAACATTGGCGAAAAAAAATCATAGATAAAAATAACTATACGAACGAACTTATTGAACTTCAAACTTTTTCAAGAAGAGATCATGGGTTTAGTAGCCTTTGGGAGACTAGTAGTAGTAGGGTGGAGGTGGAGATTTTACCGGCGGAGGTGGTGATTTATAGTAGTATGGTGGTGGGGGAGACTGTTTTGGTGGTGGTGGAGAATTGTAGTAGTAAGGCGGTGGAGGAGAGTGTTTCGGTGGTGGTGGTGATTTGTAATAGTACGGAGGTGGCGGAGACTTCTTTGGTGGTGGTGGGGACTTGTAATAGTAAGGCGGTGGGGGTGAATGCTTAGGTGGGGGTGGTGATTTGTAGAAGTAAGGCGGTGGGGGAGACTTCTTTGG
>JAXCLQ010041589.1:0-21735 GCA_035584115.1 Cedrela odorata | reverse complement strand
CTTATACTACTAGTAAACATAAATTGTTAGAACTAATACCAGTAAAGATACAGATACAGATACAGATACAGATACAGTACTAGTAGTATGTCATAAGCATCCAAAAATACATACACCCACACCTAGTACTTGTATTATTTATGTTACGAACGATGGGTGTGCTTTCTTTAAATCTTTGACACCAACAGTTTGCGGAAATGCCCAAACGAATGGATGGTTTAGTTCAGAAAGATAAAAAGTGGTCAGTGACAGAAGAAAGAAGAGACGGTTTAACGAAATTGTATTTTATTTGTATTTTTTATAGGTATCCCTAAAATTTTAAATTGTAATGAGAATGGACTGAATGAATATATGCTTATATCATGTTATGTTCAAATTAATCTCTAGAGGGGGGAAATATATATTCGTATAAAAAGTCAAAATAATTTGAAGGCTAAGGTAAATTGATTATGGATTACGACAGAGGGGTTTGGGGGATGGCCCTGAAAATTACCTACCGTCTCTCTTGAAATTTGACGGTTGGACCAAACCCTACAGCAACTGCACTGGGAGTCGGGTCCAGCCCATGGATCACCCACCTCTCCCTCTACTCAAAACTGAAAAGACTAATGAACGATACCCCACCACTTCTTTACCTTTCTCTTTAATTTACTTCGTTATTATATATTTTCATTCTCTCTGTCGTTACTTTTTTATTTTAACTTCAAACTTAATTGAATAGTGATGTGTTGTAGTATCTTTTACTACTTAGTGTTTTCTTAATTAATGCTGCGGGAGCCACTTAATTATAGTCACTAATTTAACAATCAACCAGACACCAGCAGCTTTGCTGTTTGTGTTTCTTGTTTTCATATCATACGCATGGTGCTTATAATTACGCGTTAATGTATTTCTTGTACGGCTAACATCGACTCAATTGCCATAAATAATAACATTACGGATGTAAACATTAACCAACTAATATGTATATTCACATTGGATATACCTGTGATTTAATAATGTTTTTAAGAGTTTTTCAAAGCTGGCATGGCACGAATCCTAAATTTCTTGAAATAAAGCTCAACGTATCATGAATTGATTTGTCCATTTTGTAACCAAAGCCTCTACTCTACATGCTAATATCTCTCTTCAATCTATAGACTATAGAGTACTCTAACTCCCCTCTCCTAAACTCAATATAGAGAAAGTTCATGAAGATCTAGAGTAATTTCTTTTTAATCTATAAAAGAATCAAGTATGGAGTCAACAGCTACCCTCTTTTAGTCAAATGAAAACGATTTCCATTGAAAACTAATCGAGTGATAAATGAATTATTTAGATTAAATCTTTTGATAAAAAGAAAAAAAAGTGGATTTTGTTTGGTTATTGTAATACCGTAAATCTTACATTTTCGCTGATGAGAATTTCAGTCCAGCGACAAAATACAAAGAAATCAATTTCTCGTTGCATGCTATTCAAGAACAAGAGACAAGAAGTAATATTCTTTTATACTAACCAACCTCGTCGAGACTTGAAAAACAAATATATGCAAATATACTACAGGATCCATAAGCAAACTATATATCCAAACAAATCGCATCAAGTTTTCCTGTAACATGTAAGTTTCTAAAGCTCAAATCTCGTACCATTATCTATAGTTCTAGAAGTTCTGAAATTAAGGTGTTTTAAGTTTTAATTAGCAATTGTAAAATAAAATTACTCATATTAGAATATCCTCTCTGTGTTCAATGCATCTTTATAGGCTTCCTCGTATACATCACCACCACCTAAGATAATGAAGTCATAGGTACCATGTATTGATCAAATTCTCATAAAATCATGCAAATATTGTGGAATTTTATAATAAAAAAGTTTCAAGCTTAAAATCAGTTCAACCATAATGTTTCGTATCCGAGTGCACTCCACTCCACTCCACTTCACTGCATACTATCACCAGTAGAACCGCCATCTCCAGCGTTAAACTACGTTTCCAATTATCAACAAACCAGAATTGAACAATTGGTACACAAGAGCTGCAACCTAAGGTCAAAAAATATTCTACTTCTGAAGCTTTTGCGAGGGTAAGGAAACTAAAATAGTAATACTCACAAAATTCGAAATTAAGGCAAGATTTTTCACAAAATTCAACAAATGCATAAATACCAAAAGCCAGAAATGCAACCACATAATAATTATTGGCCAATGAAGTGAGATTCTAGGGCCCACAAAGCTACTGCATTACCGATACTTGGCAAAGTCAAAATGGTTATAGCAGTCTTCTAAAGCTTCATATAAGCTTTATCAGGATTATCAGCTCGACAATATAAGATAATCCATCTTATTGCCAAGGTAGCTCCTACCCGTGTGCTTAAAAAGCAAAATTTAAACAGTTCATCAACTTCATACAATGTAGTTTGAGTTCTCTTCCTGAAAACTAATGTAACACAAATGTCTGGTTTCCATACACATGAACCATGCAAAAGAAAGAATGACATTGTCCACAATTAGAAACAATTGCATATCGGTAATGGCAAGGCATTACTGGTTTTGCTTATAAACCATTGTCATCCCTGGATGCAAAACACTCATAATGACAACAATTACAAGGATAAGGTAGGTGCAGGATAAAAGTGGTTCTTGCCTCTGCCACAAGACATAATTGAGTTGCTGTGTAACCCAAAAGCCGCATTGGCAATATAGTGAATTTTCAAATATCCACCACCCATAAATAAAATTCAGATGTATCTTAACTGAAGCAATGAACAATTGAGAAATCATATATGCAACAGTGAACTGAAGAACCGTTGCCTCATCAAACAAACATTAATTTGCATCACAGCTAGTTGATTATTTCCCTCTCATGTATCCATAAGGAATTCATAGTGCTATTAACAAGAAAGAACCCTCATAGTATGTGCAGTTGCATGAACACAATCAGAAACAATGAATGACTACACAATCCTCTAAAATGAACAGAATGCCTATTACAACTTATAAACCATTCAACTGAAAGATGCTAATTCAACTAAAGTTTTACAAAAAAAAAAAAAAAAAGAAGGTGCAAGCCAAGCTTGTCTCTTCCTAAGGAGTTTTCTCTGTCAGTTGGGATAAACCTTTCCTTTTATGACGTTGTCAAAATATTTAACTGAACTTTGATCGATGAATATTTTCTTAAACAGGCAGCACAGGCAGCTTTTATTTTACAAGAAATAGTAGCAGGTATAAAAGGGCATAGCTTTATAGATTGGATTCAATGATCAATGTCAATTGCTTATTTTGCACTCAATGCGTAGTGAAAATGTCATTAAGGCTAAGCATAACACATGCTTTTAACAATCTAAGTAGGGATTGCCAACAGTGCTATATGGGGCTCAATCAGTGGATGCATTTAAGCCCAGTATCAATGGTACCTATGCCTGACAATATGAGCATAATAGTACACATACAAGTGCACACAAACCTTTTGTATAATTTAATGTTAGCTCTAAACGTAACTTAAAAGAGATCTATTTCAAATCTTAAGATTGAAGTAAAACAGAAGACATGTTTAAACCTGCAACATGAGAGATCCATTTCATAAAAAAACTCAGCAGAGTCAGTCTGAATTGATCTAACATTAACTCTTTATAAAAGTTTTGGGTCCTTGACAAGTTGACTAATCATTTTTACCAGCTAAATTTAACACAGCATCTGGCCTCGATAATCATCTCAGTGAACAGTTTTCCATTAAAAATTAAGCTTGCTCAAATTTCATGCTGGAATTCAAACAACTCACTAGTTGTGTGGTTACGAGTGAATCCAACCATATAGCAGTTAATTAATCCATCAATTCACGGAATAAATACGCTCAATTTTACACTATAGCAGTGTCAAGAGATTGAAGAACATCTGCAACCAAATAAAACCAATCCATGAAAATATCTTGGCATTACAGAAGCACTGAAACTTCTTATTCTAACAAGATCAAAGGTAACCAAGGTATGATCATGCTATTTTCCAAATTCAAGTATCCGTCATCAATTTTGCTATTTGCCATCTAGATGGCATCATTTGTCTCGATTCCATATGCTTACCCAGTATTTTAACGCTCGCTGTCAGCAATGACAACAAAACTGAATGTCCTGAAAGTAGAAGCTGCACAACAGATCCACTATTTTTTTTCTTTGAAAATTTTCTTTCATGGATGCTTAGTTTATAACTAATTTTTACTTATAAAAGGGTTGAAGCCAAATTATATATTCCTGTGATCACCATGGCAGAGCTTCCCTGCCTTTCTACCTTCCCTAGGAGTTAGAGATATTCCCTAACATCTAAATTATCTACACAATGAAAACCTTGACCTCACTGGTTCTTCCCGCAGCTGATGAGCCACTGATAATTGGTTTCATTCCTGCAGCTAAGGAGCCAATGCTAATTACATTCAAGATAAATGTATGACAAAGATCTCTATTAGTCCCTTAAAAAGAGGAAAAAAATCAGCTTTGACATTTTAACTGAACTTAGCAATTCTAAAGAACACTGAAATAGTCTCTGGCTGTGATCTCATAGGCAATAAAAGCTTGAAAAGAGAACAAAATAGATGATTAATCCTACAAAACTTCCATATTTATCACTTCAGTTAATTTGTCACATTTCTAATACAGGTAACATATATCACCTAAACAGCTGCAAGAAAGCAAGTATTCCCTATTTCATCGCCAAAAGTCAAAATAGATCTCAGACAAGAAGCACATTTCAAACGGGGAAAGAGCCTTATTAGGTATCGAAAAGATGAACATCTTATGTGTATCTGCTCAATCAGGAGAGATGATCTGATTAGAGGCCTTGACCTGAGGAAAAGTGTAGGCCTTGATTCATTCAAGGAAAGGACCTGAAAATAAATCTTAAATATTGGAAACGTTTTCAATTAATCATGCTCCCATACTATTTTACTCGCATTAGAATCTCCAATAACAGAAATTCCCAAAATACTTACGTAGAGATAACACTATGGTTCAGCAGTGGTATAGAATGTAGCATTAATAAAGTAAATGAAATACAATACCAAACTTGAACCGTCAATTAAAACTTTGTGATCTTGAAAGAAATAGAGAAATTTTAGATTACATAACAGAAAAGAAAACAAGAGAAAGTAACAATAGTACTAAGAAGCGTAATTCATGTGAAGTACATACAGAGACGACTAATATTATTTGTAGAAGATAGAAAATGTATATTGGGTGGAAAGGAAAGGAATATGTTAATAGTATTAATCAAGGTAATCAAACTCATCTTCCTTGAGATGGGCAAAGAACTTGACAGGTCCTCTGCCTTCAATTTCAGTATTAAACTGCACCTTGAAAGGCAAATTGGCTGAGATTCTCTTACCTTTAAAAACGGCAACGTTTTGTTTGAGCGTTCCTTCCATGCCAGTGAGATCAACCTCCGGAACCCTAGGAATATGGTAAACCTTCAAAGGCACTTTCACCCTAACCCTTGCACCTATCTTAGCCTCTTCAAGGTTATCATCTGATGCCAGCGCCGACGACGACACTGATACAGATGGATTGTTGTCTAATTCAACAGAAGCTGTTGAATTGCTGGATTTTACAGATACTTCGCAGGAGATCATCCATCCTTTTCTTCTTTTGTTGTTAATATTGATATTACAATTAGTAGCAGCTGAAAATGAAGAAACTGCTACGGAAGAGGAGAAACAAGCATTTGCAAGTGGCTGATTCATCAGTGAAGAAGTTGCCGAATATAAAGCGAACATTGTACTACTCATGATTCTTGTCTCTCTTCAATCTTTCTCTTCTGACTCACAGAAAATACACCGGCTTCTATTTTTTTTCGTTCTTTTTTATTTCTAATTTTCAATTCAATTCAATCCCTCAGGCTGGGGTTCTGCTAAGGCTAACAAGACGCAACGCACTTTCGTTACTTCAATAATATACTGTGCGCTCATTATCTCACACGCGTCAATTGAGATGAGGCCAAAAGAGAAGACAATGACAAGGGCCAATGTATAAGCTACAACACTCTAGATATCCCAGTTAAACTTAATAAATGATAAATATCAGTGGAACAACGATTTTCTTTTTAATTATTTTTCTAGGAAGGAAAGAAAATAAGATGTCCACATTTTGTGGATGAGAAACGAGAGGTTGATGATCTGACTCGTCGCTCTCTACTCGAATCTTAATGGATAACGTACAATTGACCTGAAAGTCAGCCAAGGCTACGAATAAAATAATAAACTACCCACTACTGTTTTCTTTTCCTTTTCCTCATCCCCAGATTTTTAGATTATCAACAAACCATTTAGATTTTGTTTTGATTGTTTGCGTTGTGGTTTAATTCAGTTGCTGATGGGTTTCAACTTTCAACCCTGCATCAGGTTCATGCATAACACGGGCGTCTAAAGGAAATTGATAAACAACTAAACAGAATCCCTTGTTTCAAGTCACATGCTTAGAAGCATAAATAATATACCTCGAGCAATAATCGTTGGGAAAATTATGACAAGATCAGAAGCCAAGTGCTCTAAATTACAAATAACCCCAGACCAATTCCAAGATAATTACAGCAAAACTAAAAATAAAAATAAAAATAAAAAATGAATCAGAAATTTCAATACATTAAACCGCTCACACCCAACCGCCAATAAGGTAGAAGCAGCGTACAAACAGAAGAAAGGAAAAAAGGAACGGAACGAATGAACAACAGGCAGCAGATACATATAACCGAACAAAAAATTTACAGGGACCTCAGCTGTATGATGGCACAATGTGTAGGGGTTCAAGAAGAGTGAAAAAAAAGAATACAATAGAAGCTAGTCGTTTTGGTACAAGGATGTGCTGCATATTCCACAATGAGAACATAAATATCTCCTGAATTCGTCCAAGAATTCAAATGAAGGATTCGTATGTTACACGTGATGGTTGTGGGAATGACCAATGAGTCTACACTGCTCCGGAAGCAGAGACGAGATGACTTGTCCATTAAGTGGAAAAAGCTCGCCATCAATGCCACAACCATTGTGGGTGTGCTTTCCAGATTTAATCTTCACTGATTTTACCTGCATCATGTAGAAGCTTGAGTGGAAAAATGCAAATACAGCTCAATGCAATTTTAACTAGATTCATCCCATCTTCTCAGTCTCCCCACAGCCCTAAGCTGGTTATTAGCACAATGATAGTCCTTGAGGGCGTGCGCGCACACACACGCATTAGGATCAATATTTGTAGATTTCAACATTACATATAGTGTCTTCCTAGTATTCTATTACGCAAGTCAATTACCAAATTGGCGGGATATTGTTAGCTCACTTTTCCATGAAACATTAGATAATATAAAACTAGATATATAATTTCCAATGAGAAGCCACAAATGCACACATAAACACTCTTGAACTGGCATGTAGGATTTCCTAACATGATTGCATCATTCTATGTCGTCATCAATGTACTCAAACTGCTGTTTAATGCAATTTAATGTACTCAAATTATTGTCTAAGCAATGGTTTATGAGCATAATGGCATCCCCTCTCCCCATGAAAATGATATGGCAGAGGTAGCAGTTCAATCCAGCTTGGATATAGAAAGCTCAACTAAAAAAAGCGACGCAACATCAAAGTAAAGCTCATACCTTCACATATTCAACATATGGTAGTGAAAGATGTTGACCCATCTGTAGCAGCAAGAAAAATCTCAACAACCGCAGCCGCCCACTCCCATGAACTAAGAGCATATCCATGGTGTTGTCATCATGCTCGGCTCTTGGTGCTACCACCTGAGAACTCTGCACAGTTCTACATGCATGGTTGCAAACCAAAATGCCAAGAAATTGCCCCTTTTTAACAACCCATTGGTCTTCATACCTAGGCATAACTTCCTTCTTTGTTCCTGCTTCTACATCATCTGATGGTCCAGGTAATTCAATTGGATTTTCCACATCCCAATTAGGTTCTTTATCCCACTTTGGTTCAGCATCCCATATTGGACCAGGATCAGATAATGTTGAAGATATATCTTCTCTATCATTGGTTCCAGTATTTCCCCAAGAACATCTCGAGGGATCATGCGTGACTGTTAATCCAGTCCATCCTTTATCTGTCCTAGACTTTGACCTGGTCCTTGGCCAATTTGGAGTCGTGGACAGTGGTAACTGAGGATGAATAACTTCCGGTTCAGCAGTTACATTGCTTCTCCCAGAAGACAGGCGTTTTGATTTTGGATCTAGAGCACGTACATACTCTGATGGTTCCGTGCTTGCATGAGCACTACTACATGTATCTGGATCTACTCCAGACATTCGACTAGGGGTCATTATAGAATCAATACTTGATAAACTAGAGGCTCTGGGAATGCCCTCGGTTTTTGATTTCCTCATGATGTCTCGGTAAAGATCAGACATGTCAACTATTTCACGTTCTGCTGATTGTTTTCCTTCTGAATCTTCTTTTGATGCCAGAAGATATTCCAATTCATAGTTGTACTTTGGCAAGCATAAAAACTTGAGGAATCCGGCAACAAAATAACGCATAGGGCCAAAGCGTTTCTGATATTTTTCAGAAAGTTCCAACACTGCAACCAAATGAGGTACAAACACATGAAATATATACATTTCACACAGATAAAAAGTAATTACTCCATATACATACATCATTGTCATTTATATTATCTTATTCCAACAAAAGCAATAAATCCAAAAGCATTCAAGATTAACCACAGTTTCCAAGGCCTCCAACTTGATGCAACAATATCAGATACCAAGGTTATGAAGAGTGATGCAAGTGCCAACAAATGGTACCAAAATCATGCCTTTTTGGAGACAGATAACAAGCTTTTTCTTTTTCTTTTCCATTTTTCCCATGGTGGAACATTTAATGAAGAATGGGGCAGCAAGGGGATACCAAACATAAGAAAGTGCACAGGCAACCCATGTTAATTTAAGATGTAACAGGACCTATGTAGACTTTAACACTACAAAGTAACAACATTTATATTTAAGCTTATTATCTTAATACGATATATATATATATATATATACACGAAACTTGAGTACTATTGTCGGGCCCTCACACATTTATTTAAGTTTTTGGATTGAATGCTAACTTAACATAGTATCTCACCATGTTTCCAAACTTGCATTGAAAAGTGAAAAAAAAAAAAAAAAAATCTCACCATGTTTATATGTACTGTTTCTGGAAAACACTTACTGAACACATTTTTCACTGAATTTGAACTCAGAAAATGAAAACTATCCCCCACAAAACAGTACCGGACACCCCCTTAATTCTTGGTAATTCCCTGCTATTCTCTCCCTCCCCTCAAGTAAATAAATAAATTAATTAAACATTTCAATAACTGGAAAGTGCATGCCTAGCATCGGCCTAAAGCTCAAAAAGTGAAACATGTAATTGATGCACATCTAAAACTTCAAACCTGAGATAATATGTTTCCAAAACTTTACCAGGAAGCAAGCAGCAATGAGCTATACTGGCATCCGAAGAACATAAAACAAAATCCATAAACTATTACTGAGCTTATATCATTTTGCCTTCCATCGAGCACATGGCATATTAACCCACCATAATAGGAACCAAGATTTTGAAAGCAATTAATTAAAGATTTATGACTTACCGTCACTAACAAAACCATAATATGAGACTGTCATCCCAAAGTGGATGACACCAGTCTGAATCCACTCAACAGCAAAGACATCTGTAGCAGTAAGACCCCCCTGAAACCAACAAAATATCTCAGATGCGAGCAGCAGAAAGCCTAATATTCAGATGAGATACTCGTTTCTCTACAAATCACATAGAGTGTGTAAAGTATATTGATATAAGCGCAAATATTGCACAGTGCCAAAATTTTAGGAACTAAAAGACTTATTTTCAACAAAAAGCACTCAATGAATGAAGAGATGCAGGGCCAGGACAAAGTTGATGAAAGATTCAAATCTACTTAAGCAAAAGGTAAAGGTTTGCAGCAATAAGAACCATATAACAGTTCATCTACCAAACCAAAGTAAATGACAACAATAATGGTAAAATCACCATATAGTGGTTACTTAACAGAGTAACATACATATTAACTAAAATATCCAGTTTAACAAACGGCCATTTAAATAAACTAAAATTGTGTATCAAAATGGTCGTCAGGAATTTCAGGGAGGGTGAAAAAATCACTAATTATAACAGAATCACCAACAAGTGTCAAGCAAAAATGCTAGCAAATTGAGAAAGTGTCACCTTCACAATAGCTAACGCAGCAGAAACTGGATCTCTAACTCCCAGAACCGTCCAAACTAATGAATTATCAGAACCAGCAGGAATGATTCCGATTGGTATAGAAATACCTTCTTTCTGGTTGTCTCTAGAAAGTAGACCATTTAGAACCTGCACAGTAACCAGTGTCTTATTCAATAGAAAAGAAGAATACC
This sequence comes from Cedrela odorata, assembly GCA_035584115.1. Lineage (NCBI taxonomy): Eukaryota > Viridiplantae > Streptophyta > Magnoliopsida > Sapindales > Meliaceae > Cedrela > Cedrela odorata. The sequence continues at coordinate 11,325 of JAXCLQ010041589.1, read as the reverse complement.
ATAATATCCAACACAATTCACCAACAGATGAGTGATGTCAAGATTCTATTACTATGTTCTTATCAAGTCACGGCCAAGGAGCACAAGATCCTTAGACCAACTTTTAATAAATTTGCTACAACTAATTGAAATTTTTCATACTATACATGCCTTTGGATGTTCACAAAACTAAAACTCAGACTCATGAAGCGAAAGTATAATAGGTTTAATAAAAAAAATTAAAGAGTCGGAGAGTTGTCTGAGTATTCATCCCCTTTAACAAACTACTTAGTAATAACTTGCAGGTAATCTTTCATCTTCCCATGTTTACTGCAACATAATTAATTTTGGTCAACATAGGGGTGTAAATTACAGAATCATGGCTAATGATTTTTGGAAACATGTATCATTTTCCCAGCAATTCAACCCATCTACCTTTGCTGGCTACCCCAATTTGCTAGCTGTCAGCCACCATCATCAGTGGTAATCGCTAGCCACCAAGTCATTGTTGGGAGTTCCGATGCCATAGCCAAAATTCACAAAATTACATAATTTGTGTGCAAACAGAATAATCAGAAAATTACAAGAAAACAAATCATTTATAATGAAAATGTTTTCTACTAGACACAAGATATTTAAATGGAAACAATCAGAGTCCCATCACATTTGTTTCTTAATTTTTGATAAATTGTGTTAATGAGCTACAGAACAGGGAGTTGCCATCCTCCTTCCCATCCTTTCACCCCATAAGGATCTCATAACTCCTTTCATTTTGCAAGAGGAAATATGCCACTTGGACAAGAGGTCATTGACACATGACATGTTATGTGACCAGAAAGACCAAAGAAAATGATATGATGTAGGATAATATGGTATTGTATTGTGTTGCATTTTAGCAAGTAAGGCTTGGTTCACACACTTGTGTGAGGGTAAGTGCCTGGCTCAGCATGTGTATGAAGCCACTGTGGTCTCTGAAAATAAAGTTATCTTTTAACAAATCATTCAACTTACACAGGGTTTTGTTTGTCAATTCTTTCATTTCAAAAATACCTTGATTTATTGTGTGCTCCTTCCTTACAAATTTCTTTAAATATCAAAAACCGTTTTGGTCATTCACGTTAAATTTGAACAAATATCCTTGATTTTTAAACATAGGTGTTTCCATCAATACATCTATTTCTCTTATTTCAAATGCCAACAACATTTACCACATTACCTGCAAGCTTCACCTACCAACTCATACTAGAGAACTGAGTTTAAAGCCAATTCAACACCAAGACACCCTTAAATACTTCCAAAAACCAAATGCCAATACAAACCAAACCCATCTTTTGACAATACTAACTTAAGATCAAACCTTTCTTCTTCCATCTCAAAGGTAAACGAGAGATTAGGAGTCAAATGTCAACATAGTTTAAGAAACTTCACCCTAAACTACTTGGTCTTCAATACTACTAACTTAGAGAGTCATCAATGTACAAGGCTCCTGACCACAAGGGACAGCGTGAACTTCAGATGATATACAAGTGATAAATTTCAAAATTAATCTGTGATGTATTACCTTTCTGAAAGTGGATGAGATTTTTTCCATCAAGTTAGTTTCTTCAAAGTTAGGACAATAGCAAATACATATACAGTAATTTTTAAAGTAATATTTAGAAAGTAATAAGCTCTTTAAAGTAAAACTTTAGATATAAGCTCTTTAAAGTAAAACTTTAGATATAAACTCCTGGTTCCCACTTGGATGTATGTAAAAAGGGATTTGGCTATGTTACATCCACAACATGAAAGTCGAAACCTCAAATACAAAAATTGAAAACTGTAACACAAAGGTTGAAATTTTGACTTAAAATACAAAGTTGAAACCCAAAGTAGAAAATTCTAAAACAAAACTTGACACATCTAACACAAAACTAGAAACGTCTAAAAGAAACTTGTACACACACACACACACACATATATATATATATAGTACAAATGAGCATAAAACTTATTGCAAAGTCATACAAACTACATTTGGTGAAGTCTAGAAAAGAAATTTGAGATTGTTTTCTAAACATGCTGTTGCATGTTGATTACCCAACTTTGTAATTCATTCTTTGGAGATCGAAAAGAAAGTTAAGATATTTATCGTATTGTTGAGCCAAAAATCTTCAAGACATCACAATAAACTATTAGTTACCATATTTTGATTGGACTCTAGTGAAATTTTTGGGTTGTCATCTTGATCTATGTCTACACTAGAGACCCGAAAGGATAAAGGTGGTCAGTGACAGTGTCACTTCGCATCTAGACATATGCAACTTCATTGGTGATGTTATCCAAAGAAATAATCCTAATACGAGGCTCATCTCCTGCTTGGTGAGTTGTGTGCAAGAGGAATGGGGAAAGTGTTGAGTACCTTTTTCACATTCTAGCATTGTTGTCAGAATATTGTATAGATAACTCAGGCCACAAAATTTGTCTAGATGATTCCAGCCTCTAGCAGATATTTGCTTTTAGAGGATCCTCATGCATTTGGTGGAGGCGAAAAAGCTAAAGAGTTGTGGAAATGTGTAGTTTTGACTATTCTTTAGGTGATATGGCAAGAGAGAAATAGAAGTATCTTTGAAGATTATTTTGTGGAAGACTTATATGGCATAGAGAATAATACTAGCTTCACTCTCGACCCTTGTCACTGGGGAACCTCAATATTTTTGTTCTTTTTTGTACATCTAAATTGGGAGGTACCTTGGCCTTTAGTTTTGTGAATTTTGTTTTATTTCTTTCAAGATGATATAGTTTCTATAGATCGTATGGATTTAGTTTTGATAGCTAATCAATATACAACTTCTACAGATCATTTTTTTTTTCATGACCTTTTAGGGTGTCCCTGTCATAGTGGACATCTTGTTCACTACTTTGTATACCTTATTTCAGTGATAGTTTCTTTGTTTCATATCAAAATAACCATAGGAACAATAAAATATTTTACATGTAAAATTATTAAAATAAAATGATTTAACCTACATGCTATTTTCAACTCTGCAGAGTTGTTAGATTACATTCTACTTCAAGGGTATAAATCAATGGTTAATCTCGTTGATGATTATTTTTGCTGATGCAATTACAAGTATAAAATGTTTCCAAATCTCGGCCAATTAAGACTTACAATAGATTAAACTTTGTACCATGTTAATGAATAAGTCATGAGGCAAAACTTCATTGGATGGGTTGATACTTCTTGAAAGAATATTGGCATTCACAACCTCAACATACAATCACTCCTCTCTACATGCAGAGGAGAAAGGGTTTATATCAGTTGAAACCTCTGCCAAAGTTCACACAACTAACTAGACACTGGATGACAATTATGAAAAGAATAACTAGCATCCTATTTGATAACTAAAAATAAGCTATATTATAAATTAAACACGCATCACATTTTGCAATATGTACAAGGCAACAAATCATTGCAACCCTTTTTTAGAAGTGCCGATCAGATTGAATTCCACATGACACCCAATCTCTTGATTCTCTTAAGGCTTCCCAAAGAGTCTAATCCAATTAATTATCTACAAATATAGAATAAATATCTATAACACTAGCTTTGAGACCTGTCAAATTATCTACAAGGAAACAAATTGGAATCAATTCTACAACACTAGCTTCATCGACAAACATATTATCCCTTACTATGACTTTGCATATTCCTTTTCTCTACAACTAATTATATTCTTTTTTCTACAAAAATGAGAAAAAATAAGTATGCATTGTATCATGCAAATCACTACACAAATGGTGAAAAATATGACAAAGTCACCCATCAAGTCTCTCCAATAACAAATTATTAACTAATCTATTAACACCAAGTGCTCATCCCTCAACCCCAAGATCCTAACTAGTCTTCATAGATGAAGGGAGCAACTATAGCATAAGGTTAACTAAGGACTAAATTCACACTCATTGAAGATTCTGACAACATCAATTAATCTAACTTTCATTTTCAAACCAACCAACTTTGTAGTAAGTGATCATCTGTAATGAGACATTTGGAATTAATCACAGAACTACTTTAGTACTGTTTGGTGTTCGGTTGAAGTAATTTGGAGCATTGCATGAGTTACCTACAGACAATAACACCCCACACTTGAATGTTGGCTTGTTCCATTTCCCTATCCCCATCTATTAGATGAAGGTCATTAGACTCTCACTATCCAAGGACCAAAATTAATAACACAGAGTATCAAGATGTCCCTAAGATATGGGCCTGACTGTTTCCATAGATGGGCAACCAAGCAGAAGACACTCTTGTATCATATGCTAAGATCGGCTTAGAAGATTATAGAACAATTTTTTTAGCATAAATAGAACCTAGAAGTATAAGGTCAAATACTGCAAAACCTAAAAGGAAAATACTATAAAATTAAAATTTAACCAACGTGATGGTATTGAATCTTAACCCAAGATTTAGTTACAAATTATTAACTCTCTTCTCAAACTTATAAACTTGTTTTCCATTGACTCCAGAAAAGTATACTGCCCAACTAATCCAGATGGTCTCTACTATAAATTTATGACTAACTTTTAACCAAGAGAATTAAGCACTTTTAGCTCTCTAAGAAAACAACTTGACATGGTTATGATACAAGCAAAAGTAACGCATAACTGCTAGAGTAGAAGGAGAAAACAAACACCATTCAACTAAAGTTGAAAATGACTCACCTCATTGATAATTCCATCACCTCCGACACATATAATTCCTGATAAAATATACAACAGTATCAATTAATAGAAGCAATAAGATGACAAAGTTTGTCATAAGAAAACCAAAACATATTGCTCAATAGTGCATCCAGTAAGAATACCATCTGGGCATGTACTGATGTCAACAGTGGAAGCCAATTTTTTAGCATGACCAGCAGATGTTGTTTTGACTACCTCCAGTTTAAACCCTGCAAGCTGTCACAATCTGTATGTTGAATACGAATGCTAGTATTACAAAGATTTAATAAATTATTTTCAGCCAGCAAGATTCTACACAAAAAATTATGAGGACAACAAATTATCTAATACATCCATTTCATCAGCTTTGTGACACAATTCAGGCAACACATTCAATTTGTGCAAGGTTTGCAGTAAGCATAATAAACTCATGGCAAAAAGAGCATAAATAAGCTGAAGAGAAGATTGAAGTCTAAAAGAAACCAGGAACACACCTTAAATATTGGTTCCACAATGCCATGGAAAACCTTACTAGATCGACCACGGCCAGACCTAGGGTTTAATATCACTAGCATTTTAGGCGGACTCTTACACCGGAAAAGCAACTCAGGAGGAGTATCAGTCGGAAATAATTCTGAGGAAGCCTGCCTCTTTGAAGAAACCAAAGGGTGAGGCAAACAGTTAATAAAACACTGCTGATCTGCAAAGCCACCAACCCACTGAATTGCTTCTTCTGTGCTAGAAGCCAAGAAGCGATAATCCTTGTGAACTCTACGAGGTTTTATAAAACAGGATAGGAAACAAGAACCCTTTTTAAAAGGATAAGAATGAACAGTGAAATGTCTGAGTCCATTATTGTATGATACCTGTCAAATCATTTTTGAATTAACGAGCAACTTGCAAATGAGAACTAATTAATTATTGGGAATGATAAAAAAAGTTAGAATAAAATATACCGAGATGACATCATCAAGAGGCAACACATGAGAACCCCAAACTAAACCCTTGCTGGTGAGCTTAGCATTGACAGCTTCTTGATTTGTAGCTTGAGTTGAAGATTGCTGTTGTACATCCGTAGAATTTTTATCATAGACAGTCTTTCTCTTGTCCAAAATGAGCTTGCCGGAGTAAATAACATATCCTAATAAATCAGACTTTTCATCTCCTCCGCCAGCAACACCAATGTCAATTCTGTGTTCATCTATCTTAGGTTTATCAAATTGAGGAGGATCATCCAGTTCAGGCCTGGAAGAAGCCTTAACCTTCTTACTGCGTTTCTCAGGGAATACAATCGGGGAAGAGTGTTGAGCTAATTGTGAACACAATCCCAGCCGCCTAATAGACTGCTGAGGCTGTATCATTCTCAATGAATTACTACTGTTATTATCACTAGTGTTATTTCCTGATACACTCCCAGCCTTGTGCATATCACCTCTCTGCTCGTAATGGTATTTTTACATATAGATCGAATTGGATTTGGAATTGAAATTGGAGAGGAATGCATAAACAATTTCTCTTTATTTTTTTGAATAATCTCACATCACTTCACTATCAGCTGCTGCACTAGAATTTAAGGGAAAAAACTATTATTATTTATAGATCCAGTCAATTTGTTTTTCTCGTTTCAATAGCTAGATATATGAATGAGAAAAACTCAGGCAATTCTAAGATCGAGAAGAAGAAATATTTTACCTTTACCAGGCCAAGAATTAGCAGATGCAGAAGATCCTTGCTGAGGTTAACGGACGACGAGGGACGGACGGACCCGATTCATCCATACCTAATTCCCACCTTTTTCATTTCATTCCTTCAAAGAGCCAAGAGAAAATGAAATGAACCCACCTTTTCTTTTCATTATGCGCTGTTGTTATAATTGTTTTTTTTTATTATTATTATTATTATTATTATTTTATTAAAAGATTGTTTTGCCAATGTCTTTCTATCATTATCCACGTTATTCATTATTTTTATATTATATTGCATATCCTTTTTTTTACGCAAACGCAGCGCAAGAATTTAGAAAAATAAAAAATGAAACGAGCCGGGCCGAGCTGGGCCGGGCTGGCTGGGTTGGATCAAGTCAATGACCAGTGTGGTGCAGTGCCGATAATTTCCATCCTGACTAGTGCTTTCGATAAACAATACTATCTTTGCAAAATTCTTCAAGAAATATTAGTGGAGAGGGAGACGAATTTTGTGAAAAAATACCATTTTATACTAATCTTCCTCTGTGAATTTCATCATGACAGGACTGTTCATCATAATCTTCGCGAATTCTGCTACAAATTTTATTAAAAAATTTATCAAATTACATCTAAAATGAGTAATTCGTGCATAAAAACTGGCATAAATTCATTTATAAAATTTTTACTTGTATTAATAGACAAAATAAAACAAAATTTATAACACTTATTTTTATGTGTTTGACAAAAATACAAAATAGAGAGTTAAAAACAATTTCGCTCAAATATTTTTAAGAAGCCCAAATGATTTTCCTGCTTCTCCAATCCTTGGAAATTCAATGCAAAAGGCTCGGACTTCGATGAAGAGATCCTTAACTGCAAGTAAAAACTGGTCAGAACTAGCAAAAATGCCGCTCATAAATACACGCGCTTCAGTGACATAAGAATGTAAACACAAACACAGTTTACCGATCGACAGTACTTACACAAACAACTGATGATTGGACATTGAACTGAACTCTAGGCGAACAATCAAGTGCGCACAAAAAATGCTTGATATCCATGTACTACTGCTATAGTTAACAATTGGGAAGGGGACGATGTTAGGTGGTTTGGAAATCCTTTGCAGCAGTGAAGCACGTATTTCCAACAAGTTAATTACTAGAAAGCCAGAACTCCTATAGGAAGATAATTTGCTCACCAATGTATATAATAGAACCATTTCCCAGAAATGGCACGAAACCACCTGTGGTATCACAAGAACATACCAAAAATGCTTTCAAAGTTAACAGGAGGATTTCAGGTAGATTTCAAAATACATGAGATTACTACCCACGTTTTCTCACTAACTCGTCAGATTCTATCATAGTTTTCAACATTATTGATCATACCTCAATTCCTCATATGACACAGATTTTCAATCAATTCTAAGGTGGTCCAAATACCCATATTTCTATTCCTTACAATAGTAGCTGCCCCTCTAAAGTTTTTCAGATGGAAATTAAGTTTTAGTAAATTTGTCCAATTAACAAAAGAAATTAAATTATGGCAAACTTTATCAAGAGAAAGAACCACCTTTTATCTTGAAATTTATCATATAGACACATTAGGGACTCTACTTCATTCCTACTCTAATATGTTTGTTCTCCAACACAGAAAAATACAAAAAGAAAGACATTTGTGGCTAGGAATTATCAGTAATAATTTCTGACTCTCTTTGGTCCTGCTCAAGTTTAATTTGAGCTTCAAGCACACAGAGAAACACATATAATCATATAAACAGTCCCATGAATATTATATGCCATCCAAATAATCGTAAAATCAATTAGTGTAACAGGGAAAACAAAAAAAGGAATTGTGCGTGCTCACCATCGATAATTCTATTTCGGATTAGCTTCTGCAAGAAAGCACATACAAGTCCCACACGTCTCTTCTGGATGTTCTTATCCTGAAAAATTAGAAAAAAGATTTGTAAACTCTAACAAACAAAGATTACAAACTATTATTGTCATCAAATTTTTTTTTTCCCAAATGCATATAATAAACTAGCATTTTATATAAGATGTATAATCCATGTTCCATTTTGTTTCCTTTGGTGTGGTAAAATTAGCTAAAGACACATTATGCAGACAAAATGATGTTTTGTACCATTTTCTAAAAATATATTTAAGAAGTTCAAGGGCATGCAACAAAGGAAAAAAATTATAAGAAACTTTGTATATCACACTTTTATGAAAAAAAAGGTACAAAAATAGGGAGATGAACCAAAGGTCCTTCTCAACTTCAGTTTCTCTAATACAAAAGTCTCTACAGCAGAGATTTTATACAAAAACAACATGCAATTTTAGGAAGAACAGCCTATCATCTCTCCAAAGTTAAAAGATAGATAAGAATATTAAAATTCCCTAATAATTGAAACCCATGATGATGCCAAATGATGAATTCTGTCGCACAGCAAACTGGTTTCCTCATTTCCGGCATTAGGTTAAAGAGTACCATTTGGAATTCAATTTCATACAATAATGTCAAACTAGGTTCGAGGTCAATCAAACTAAAATCATGCAAAACAAACAAACTATTTAAAACTCGGGCCGAAGTGTATTGCAGATTTCTACACTCAGACTCGTGTTTGTGTTTATGCGTACTCTTGTAAGAGCAAAGAGGAGTTTGCGTATACAGCAGTTTCAATTGTTTGTAAATATAAAATCAGATTTATGCTGAATCATGACCCTGCATTCAGGTGTTGTATCATGACTAGAAAGAGAAGTATGTATGAATTTTGTTGGATTGTTTGACTTTTTAAAATCATAAGTCAACCACAACCACAAATAAAGCAAAGTCAAATGTAGCATCAACCTATAATTGATCTATTAATAACAATATACATGTCAACAAACTGTAGGATTTGTATTCTATAAAACTTCTGGATGTAGAACATGCTAAAGAACTACAAACATAAGTTAGGTGTCCAAAGAATAATTATTTTGCAACTAGGTATTATTGTATTTTCTCCTTTTAGGAAGCTATTTCCTTTTCTTTATCCAATTAGGAGTTATTGGTGTTTTCTTTTAGGACTTGGTTTCCTTACTCTAGCTGGTTAAGGGTTTTATTACTTGTCCTAAGTAGGATTACATTTTCTTGCAATTCGGATTTCAACCTTATAAATAGAGGCAAGACTTTATTTTTTTTTTTCAGACTTGCATTGATAAATAAATTTGATATTGTTAGCTTAATTCTTTTCCTTTTCTTTTTAAACTTCTCCCTTTTTGTTGGTCCGATTTGGTGCTACATCAATTTAGTATTAGAGCCCAACTTCTGTTTGTACATTTTTGCAACAAAAAACCAACCTTACCATATTTTCCGGTCAGTTTTCACGATATTTCTAGCGAATTTCAGACTAGAACAACTGACAACATAAACACTTGATGAATTACTTGATGAGTTACCACTTATGAGGGATATCCAACAAGCCATTAATCCAGTCCTAGGATCTCAATTGCCAAACTTAACCCATTATAGGATGAATCTTTCAGAGATAATTAAGTTAAACAAACAAATAGAAGGTTTTCTAGACAAAGGTTTCATTCGCCATAGTCTTTAGTCCATGTACTATCCTTGTGCTACTTACCCCTAAGAAAGATCTAAGAGGATGTGTTAATAAATAAAATTACTATAAAATATGGATTTCCTATCCCTAGGCTTGATGACATGTTAGATGAGCTAGTATGTTCTCAATGATTTTCTAAAATAAATTTGAAGAGTGGATACTATCAAATTAGGATTGGACTAGGAGATAAGTGGAAACAACTTTTAAATTACCAAACGGACTATATGAGTGGTTAATTATGTCTTTTGACATGTCTGATGCCCCTAGTATCCTTATGAGAATAATGAGACATATGCTACATCCATTCATCAGAAAATTTTTAATTGTTTACTTCAATTAAGAATCTCAATTTTATGCCAAATCTGGTCCTTGGAATTAAAATCTTTATAGGAAAGCCCTTTTATTGCTAGTGACATTCTTATTTATAGTAAGTCTAGAATAAAACATTTTGACCACCTTAGGCAAGTCTTCCTCTCCCAAAGAATTGAGAAGATGTATATTAATATGAAGAAATGTTCTTGCAAACACGTTCTCTTCCTAGGGTTCATAGTATTAGCTTAAGGCATCATTGTTCTCTTCCTAAGGTTCATAGTATTAGCTTAAGGCATCATTGTCGATCCTAATAAGGTTAAAGCAATTAAAGACTAGTCTATTCCTAAGTCCTAACTAAGGTGCATAGCTTTCATGGATTAACATCCCTTTATAGGAAGTTCATCATATTAGTTAGCACCATTATGGCTCCCATCATCGATTGCATGAAAAAAAGTGAGTTTCTTTGGACCTTCACAACCACTAAGGCATTCAAAAAGATTAAGCTTGATATGATTGAGGAACCCGTGTTAAGATTTCTTAATTTCTTTAAGATACTTGAATTAGCTTGTGATGCATTTGGAGTAAGCATAAGAGTAGTTTTAAGTTGAGAAGTGTCAAACTATAGCTTTTTTTAGTGAAAAACTCAATAAGGAGAAACAAAGATGTTCTACCTATGATAAAAAGTTATATGCCATTAATAGAGTCCTTCTTAGTTGGTAGTATTACTTGTTACCCAACGAGTTTGTCCTTTATACTAACCATCAAGCCTTAAAGTATCTTCAGCCCCAAAAATGGTTTAGTAGTAAACATATTGTGTAGATATAATTCCTTTGAACAATTAACTTTTGTCCTTCAACATTGTCCAGGGGAGGATAATAAAGTTGTTGATACCTTTAGTCATGTTGCCACCATATTAAACACTTTGAGCGTCTAGGTCAAGTTTTAAAAAGATCAAATATTACTATTGTTGGTGTAGTATGCCCTAAAACCATTCGTGTTGTCGGTTTTGGGTATATTGTATTGAATTACTATTGTAATATG
>JAXCLQ010041578.1:0-21738 GCA_035584115.1 Cedrela odorata | reverse complement strand
TATTATTATTAAAAAGCACTTCTTGAAGAGACCCCAGCCCGGTAAGACTTGGGATCGGCCCTGTGAGTTGGTTTTTCTTCACCTCCAACACTGTCAGTGAAGAGAGGTTCCTGAGCTCAGGAGGGAGGCTTCCTTTCAGGTTTAGCTGGCCGATTTGGATCCGGGTCACCCGCTTACTCGGACTACACTGAATGTGCTCCCAATTACACGGGTCCTGGTCGGTCCACTCCAAGCTAGCCGGGTTCCCCAAACTGGTTTTGAGAGCTTGCATGGCTGCGGCATCCGGGCTGGACTGAGAGTGAGCAGAAAGAGTAAGAGAGATAAGAGAAAGGAGAAAAAGGGAAATACTCAGATGTCGTTTCTTCATTTTTCTTGAAAAATCCAAGAGTAAGAAAAAAGAAAACAAGAGAATGTTGAATCTTTTTGTTTTACTGGTATTTGTTTGTGCTGTGATCCACTTCCAAAGAATGTTTCTACGCAGGCGACTGTCAAACAGACAATTGAGAGATGAAGCTGGAGCAATTTCTATCTGAGATGCTCCAAATCTGTTTATACAGTTATGTAAAAGAAATATTATTAAGTTGATAATAATTACGATAAATACATTAGAATATTAGTAAGTTGAGTGAAAAATAATAAAATAAAATTTTAACTATACAATATTACGTATATCATCTATCCATGAATTTTGTCAAAAGATATAGATTGAAAAAGATCCCAAATTAATAGGAACTTAATTCAAATATGATATATATATATATATTTATATATTTAAGTAGAGTTTTTTTTTTTTTTTAAAAGTAAATATACTAGTAGAATTCTGTTTTAATAGATAAATTTATTAATGATATTATGATAGAAATTAAATTTAAAAAAAAAAAACTCAAAATACGTTATTCACAAAACTCAAAATTAATTATTAATCCCTTCAAAGGTTGTTTAGAACATGCAGGTGGGTCTCTTTTTCAATACGAGGGTATGGAATTTGTGGTGCAGACAGCGAGTTATCATTAATTTTTTCAAAATACCTAGCACCAATCTCGCTAGATTAGTAGAAACTTGAGCACAATTACACAAAGACTATTGTTTTTCTTCCCAATAAGAAGAATAAAATTGGAATTTTAATATGATGAAAATATTAAAATACAAGTTTTTATTCGAGTTAAAAATGGGTTGTGTCTCTCTAACGTGTTGAATTGTAAGTCTAACAATTCAAATAACAAATTCGGTGTGTTAAGTTATGAATTTAATATAGAGTACTTAAAAAAGTTATAAATCCAACATTTAAGTTTACAAAATTCAACTTAAATGTCTCACTGCATTGTGAATGAAATTCTCGAATGTAATTTGTGCACCAAAAGTTTTTTCTTTTTCTTAACGCGGTTTCCTTCTCTCACTCTGTCTTGTTCTGAAAATTAATATTAAACTATTTAAATATTATCTTAAATTTATTTTATCTTAAGTGACCTCACATTGATCAGGATCAAATTTTATATTTTTTAAAATAATTTATTAACCACCGAAAAACTCAGAGAATACATCCTCGGGATTTCTTGTATTGAACCGAAATGACGTTGGACCACCGCCGCTTGAAAACCCGCCCGCGTCAGGTGGCAGTACCTGTCCGTTCCTCTTCCCCATACTGATCATATACCGCTCTTTTTATTTGATTTATTTAATTTTTTTTAGGAAGAAGAAGAAGCTTTTTATTTGATTTCTTTTTCACCAGAAGAAGAACGAAAAGCAGAAGGAGAAAGGATATTTGATTTAATATTTTTAGACATTTTATTATTATCGTTAGTCTACTAACGATTTTAATGTTGAGAATTACTTTTTGTTAGTTTTTTTTTTTAAAAAATACTTTTATATACAATTTCGTCAAACAAATCTTCTTAACATGGTTCTTTTACTGTTTCATAAGAGGAAGTTCCTTTATTTTTAATTTTTATTCCATCATCAAACTTATCTCTTAACATGATTCTTTTACTGTTTCATAACAATTTTTATAGTGTACTCTTTGTTCAATTACTTCATTTCTAAGAGCAAATGATTTATAAACCAAATATTTGTATTATACTTTGTTATTAAACTTGCATAATACCTTAAACATTATCTTTCAAGTCACGAACAAACAAAGAAGCAAAAGCCTCTATTTCTTGCTTCTCCAAAACAACAACAACCTCAACACCAGCTTCTCCATCTCTACTCTTCGTCAAAGATATTGCTGTTGTCCTATCTATTGACACAAATTCCACCTTCTTCCGCCTCCCCCATCTGAAATCCAACCCGTAAAAATCAGAACGGGTTGACCCACTTACCGTCAGAAATTGTACTAATCTTTATTTTATTGCAGTCGTTGACGTTACAACTTTCTCCTCTAATTCTTCAACAACATCCCCTTTTATCCCTTTGATCAAATCACTTAACATCTTTGCAACAAAAACAAACCCATTTTTCTCCATTAAGTTGATAGGATTGTAACTCGCAAGTCATTCAAAATAATTGTGATTAGATTGTAACTCTTGTAAATCTTATTCATGGATTTAATAAGACTATATTTTTCTTTAAATATATATTGGCAAATAATTCATCTTATTTTTCCATAAAATAAAACTCATAGGATTATGCAATATTAATGAGATCATGATAATGAGACTGTTTAATTGATGTATCTTCTTTTAAATTATTCCTGATCATAGGACTATAGGGTAAGGCCACTGTAACACCACTGAGATTGGTATATACTTTGCATGATTATCGAGAGGGTAATTAATCTCATTAGCCACTTATGTAGAAACACTGATGCAAATGTGTAATTGCTCATTAGAGAATAAATTCATTGAATTGACTTATTGCAAGAACACCCAAATAGTAGTCATGCTTTGTCAATTGAAAGTTCTTGGTAGTAATGGTGTTAGTGCTTCTTTAACCTAAGACACCTAGGTCATCTTGTGTGAGGATCATCATGCTTAGATACCACTGTATGAGATTCACAAGTTGTGGATTCTTAATAGGATGGTTGTTGCGTATGATTGAATCACATGGAGGCGTATGAGTGTACAAGATGAGATTTGTCATCTTTTGTGAGAAAATGAGATACTCTATGTGAATGATAGATTCAAAACTCTAGAAGTCTTTGACAAAGTAAGGTGTGAATTAATAAAGCATTATTATTATCACTCATCAAGTTATGAATTCAATATTCATACTTATAGAATTGGATATTAAGGGTTTGATATTGGACCATACCCCTAGTTTGATCAAAGTGTCAAATGACAATAGGATTGAATAACATAATAATTGGTTGCAGAAAGGTTCATTTGAAGTGTTTATGCATTTCATTATGATATAGGGGCCATGATATATTAGTAAATGTCAATCATAGTCTATGGGCAAAATTATTATTTTTGGTTATAAAATAACCAATGACATATATGTTTATGCATTTTTATATCTACTGTTATCTTTATAATGAACCTACGAAATCACAGACAAACAATGGATGCACCGTTATTTAAATTTTGTAAGTTGTCTAAAAGAGTATTTTGATCCTTTTAAAATTAGTGGTTTTAGAGGGCAAGCTAACACTTGCATTAAAACTACATGATATCTTATAATAAAGCTCACAAATAATTCTATTTTTATTGCATGGTTCAAAATTAGGACATTAGATATCTTAAGATAAAATCAAATATTTTAAAGAGTTGTTTTAATTGGATAATATTAAACGACAAGTATTATTTTAGATTAAGACAAATAAGTTGTCTTAACAAAATGACATCTTAAAATAATTAAAATTCAAATTGTTTGATTTTTTAAAAAATATTTTTAGTAACATTATCTAGAAATTATTTTTTATTTAAAATTATTATTTTTTTTTATCATTATCTCATTTCTTTTAAATTTTAAATTTTTATTTAAAAGAAAAAGTGATAAAATTATTATTTTAAGAAAATAAAAATTATAATATTTATCATAAGAGAGTAGATGTATATTTTTGGCTTTTACGTAAAGTTAACGAGAGCTAATAAAAAAATAGTGATTAAAAAAAAAAAAGAAAAAAAAAAGGTGTTTTTCTTTTTTGGTGAGCTATAGTGATTGCAAGTGTTGAAATGACTATTTGAAGGAGACATACAATGTGCTACTTTATTGTTGTGGATTGATATAGAGGGTGAGTGATACTTCAAAGAAACTAAGATTAACAAACGACAAAGTAAAAACTGAGTTATACTATTACTTGAGATAATTTTCTGCTCATTTTTATTACTCTACACTTGTTAATTTATTCATGAATATTTTTTGAGGTTGTATGTCATGTAATAGATCTACTTTAGGTTTCTCATCATGATTAAATTTTAAATTTACGTTGCTTATGTGTGCCAAGAAGTCTAACAGTAGTATTAGAGCTGTTTTTGCATGAGATCACACTTTCCATTGTTTTAGTTGTTTTGGTATGTTTATATATTTCCTCAATGATTTAAATGTTAAATCTAAATATTTTCATGTTTTGAAAATGTTAATATTATGAATTGCTTGAAAAACACGATGAAAATATTTGGTGCTATTTTAGATGTTTTCTTCAATTATGAAATTTTTTGTGATTATTAACTATGTTAAAAATTGTTTTAACAGTAAATTGGTAAAATTCGTTTTGAAGGCTAATTTCTTGATAATGGTTTTTCGTGAAAAACCTAAGAGAATGGTCATATTATGAATTTGTTTTGACACCCTTAATGTCATATTTTCGAAAATCAGATTTGATCATATGATTTCTTATTATGTTAGCTTCATAACAATATATTGTATGCTTAATTTGGTTAACTATTGAATTTTCTATAATTTTTGGAATGATTAATAGTCAATTTATGAAACTGTCAGAAAAAGTTACGGGTTAATGTTAATTTACACTCAAAAAATTTGATTTTTAATTAATTTCAAAATAAATTAATTGTTAATTTATTTCTAAAAAAGTTACGGATTAATTTGCCCTCATAAAATTTGATTTTTAATTAATTTTTAAAATAAATTAATTATTAATTTATTTATCAAAATTTTAGGGTCAAATTAATATAAAAAATTCCAAGTTTAATTTTAAAAAATTATTATGCCAAAATTTGAAAAAAAATGACAAGTGTAATTAATGATATTATTAACATATGATGTTAATAGTTTTGGTTGATTATATGTGCATGGCTGGTCACGAGCTTGTGTAACAATTTAGATTTTAATTTTAATTTTTGGATTAAATGGGGCATGCCTACCTCGCCTTACTACTATTCTATTGTAATTTCTTCTCTCTAATGTACTCATCTTAGACTATATCTACTATTAGACTATATCTAAAATTTCATTTCTCATATTTTATAATTTTGAAAATATAGAAGCTTGAGAAGGAGAAGCCAAGAGTTGAATAGTAGAATTAAAATTTAATTAATAAGACCTAAATTTTATAATTAGGCCTACAGTTGCACATCTAAGTGTGACATAGGGAGTCACCCAAGCTCGGTGGTTCACAAATCCATGACTATACATTTATTTTTCTTGCTCTTTATATTCATATGAATGTATGTCTAAACTCATATATAATATAAATTGTTAATTGGATTAATTAAAGATGAGACTAAATAATAAGATTAATGGGCTAAGAAAACCTACACTTAAAAGTTTAGTGAAAAATATAATGCATTAAGAATGCATCCATAACCTACCCACGATTATAAGAGGGAGATAGTGAGTGAGGTTGAGTGAAAGAAAATACTTGAAGTTGGGGAGAATCACCGAGTTGAAGAAATCAGAGGTTAAATATGTAATTTGGTAGAACAAGACTATTTTTATTGGATGAAAATT
This sequence comes from Cedrela odorata, assembly GCA_035584115.1. Classification (NCBI taxonomy): domain Eukaryota; kingdom Viridiplantae; phylum Streptophyta; class Magnoliopsida; order Sapindales; family Meliaceae; genus Cedrela; species Cedrela odorata. The sequence continues at coordinate 15,891 of JAXCLQ010041578.1, read as the reverse complement.
ATGTTGTGCAGCATAGACATTCTATTTTATTAATACATAACTACTAACTATAATTATTGAAATATAATAAGTATAAAATAGAAAAATAATAAATGCAATAATAAAAGACAAGTACAATATTTAATGAGGTTGAGTATAAATACCTAAGCTCTTAGGCACTACTGAAAATTTCACTAATTTCAAATAGAACAATCACAAAATTGGACTAAATTGCAAAATTCAGGAATAAATATGAACTCAAAAGAGAAAATATAAATTAGAAAGTCCTATATAAAATTAGGCCCTTAACAACTCAATTGATATTTTATTAAAACTCAATTAATATTTAATTTGAGATACCTAAATAATAACACACTACTTTTAAAAGCGTAAGTCAGAGTTTTCAAATATGTTGATATCCTATTGATTCTAATTATTGTGTCGGAGATTGTTACTCTCATTTGAAACTTATTATGCTTGGTTAAAGTCGTATCTTATCTAAGACGAGAAATTGTTATGTCAGAGATTGTTTATCTCATTTGGAGCTTGTTGTGTTTAGTTAGAGTCTTACATCTATTCGTTAAGGGAAGGTCATTGAGTTTAAATATAAGAGGAGTTCCTCCACTTAATGGACTAGTCTTTTGGACGGTATCAAAGCCAATTCAAGACAGCGTTGTGAGATTCATTTTTTTGAGATAAGGATAAAACTTCCACTTATAAGAGCCTTGTCTAAGTGGGAGATTGTTGTACCGGAGATTGTTACTCCAATTTGAAGCTTGTTGTGCTTAGTTGGAGTGCTACATCTAAGAGAGTAGATCATTATGTCGGAGATTATTACTCCTATTTGGAGCTTGTTATGCTTAGTTGGAGTCACACATTTTGTCTGAGAAGAGAGATTGTAGTGCTAGAGACTATTACTCCCATTTGGAGTTTATTATGCTTAGTTGGAGTCCAACATCGATTAGTTAAGGAAAAATCATTGAGTTTAAATATAAGAGGAGCTCTTCTAGTTTTTTGAGCTGGACACTTGTGAATAAATTTAAGAGAGAAGTGTTAAAGAAGGTGAGAGGAAGAGGTAGTGAAAACACGGTTGTTGAGTTGAAAAATGCTATTTTGTAACCTCATATAATTATAATCTATTATTTGCTTCTATGCTCTTTAGCGATATCAAGAGAATTTGAGAAGTAACTAGTTGTAAATTATGCACTCTCTTAAACTCTTTTGCATTGTTTCAGTTTTTTGTGTCATTCTTTGTTTTCATGAATGCTAACATTATTGGTGAAGAATTAGTCGTAATTTAACTAAATTAAGTATAGTTGAGGTCCATTTGAACAATTATTTTTAATAGAATTTGGATCCTCTCATATAATTTTTTTAATATTACAAATATTTTATGATATTTATGTGACAATTATAATCTATAACATTTGTATAGTTAAGTTTAATCCTTCTTTCTTTCTATTTACGATCAACTTTCTCTCTTAACTCGGTAATTAACAAATTCAAGACTGTGTATTATACAGGTGCTTATTTATTTTTTAAAAGCATTAATTCTCCACAATTAATAATAAATCCTATATCCCTATAATGTATCAAGAGAGCCTGTAAGACTTTACTTTTTTCTATAAATCATAAATTCTTGAAAACAGTTTATCAAACAATATCTCACATCTATGGGATTTTATGAAAAGTTAATCATCCAAGATCAAATCATTTCAAACATTTAACAAATAAATACATCATCATCCACATGAAAATTATTTGCAGTTGGATTGAACAAACATAAATATTACATAAAACTTTTAGTTATAAATTCGTTATAAAATCTAAATAAATCTATCAAGTGGAATATAACACATATGTGAGTCTAGAGAACCTACCTAGAGCACCGTAAACTCTCAACGACTACCACTAATCTGGCGAGTATTAAAACGCTTAACCTAAAAGCTGTAAGGGTAAGGGGTGAGTATACGAATATACTCAGTGAGTAAATAAATACACACATATATACATATATGCACACACATTTTCAAAATTAAGATACTGAGATTTCCTTTCAATATACTCAAATGTATATATATATATATATATTCATTAAAATCAAATAATTATAAAATATTTCATTGGTCTGCAAATAATTTTTAAATAATCAAATCGAGCTGACTATTTTTCTTGGCCACTACCTTGGCCAAGGTAGCTCTAAAATCATCAGTGAATTTGTCATGCATAAAACCATATGCAATAAGTTTTTATCAAATAGAAAACTATCTAGCATGCTTTATAAAATCATTTATTTTCTATAAAACATGCATTTATAAAATCACGTTCGTCTGACTGATGTTGGCCACGAGTAGTCACTTGGTGATACTAGTAACTGTCTTTGTAATATCCGTTAAATCCAAAATCTCTCTATCAAGCCACCAGGACTTTCATAGAGTATCTATAACCGCACATCTGTGCATTAGCACATAGTGGGTTTGCCATGGACTTCTCCCTTATACTAGCCCCACTACGGCTCTACTCACTTATGCGGCCTTTCAGTAGGTTCGTCCATAGGTTATCTCTTTGTATCTATAATCAATAAATAGGCCTACTGGCTATACAACATGCCCACTGACCATATATTAATAACTAGCCTACCAGCCTTATCATCATTATACATGCATAATTCAAATCATTTTCAAAACAATGGTATAATCATATAAATCAATCATGCCTCTAAGGCCATTTCAGCATATATATCAAATAATTTACTAACAGTAAACCAATTAAACAAAAGATCCCAATATCAGTGTAAACACATGTAAACAGTTCATTTCAAATTTTACTTTAATAAACAAATAGCTTGTTTAGCACATAAGCATACATATATGTATAACACACATATATTTACATATTCATGTATGTAATAAATTTACTTATATAAAGAGAGGGTAACCACTCCCACTAAGGGTCCTCACACTTACTCGGTTCTTCTCTCTAGTTCTCGGAATCTAATACTACACATGTATACAATTATGAATTCCACGATTCAAATGATTAAACTTAAATGTACTAATTGCAATACTCATGAAAAACGTGGCTAAAATCCTTTAGTTGACACATGACATATTTCTTGAGGCTTTACTAACGGAAGCCATTTATTTGATTTCTAACAATGAAATCCCATGGTTTACTTATTCAAATTTCAAATTTCCGTCTAAAACAGATTTACACATACCAAACAATATCCAATTCATATATAATCATTATATACTTCTAATTAACATAAATTAACTTGATCTATCATTTCCTATGCAAAAATTGATGGAAATCTCTAATGAACAGTAAACCCTAAGGTTTCAACATGTTTCAAATCTTAAAATCAAACTTTTAACAGGTTAATAGATTACCGATAACTTATCGAAGTCCTTAGAAACCTTAAATCAACGTTTAAACGAAACACCCCCAATTTCTCTTCGAAACCTAAATTCCTTTCTTGCTCTTTCTTGTCTTTTCTAGTCCAAAATGGTTCCAAACTGAAGAGGAGAGGCTGGGTAATCAATTGGCCATAAAATTTGAGAGAAAAATATTAAGGATTTGATGAAATCTTGAGAGATAAGGAGAGATAGAGAGAGAAGAGTGTGTTTTAGAGAGAGAGAGACATATAAATGAAGAAAATACTGGGGAGTTAATCCCTTTCTTAGGTATTTATAGAAATGAAAAAAGACTAAATTACCCTTAAGAGGTTTTAAAATTTTCCAACATTACCCGTTGAATTTGTTCAGTTTCATGCAGTGTATTGATGCCTTTTGACTTTGGTATTGATACATTCATTAAAATTCGGTTCTGAAAATTTCTTCGACATAATGTATCGATACATTTTTCTTCATATATCAATCCCTTTGCAATATTTCGATACTTACTGAAGGTATCGATATGGTTCACTTTGTAAATACTTTTGAACTCTCTGTTTTGCAATGTATCGATACTTTGTTCTTATTTATCAATCTAGTTGACTTTGTAATTTCTTCCAAAGTCTCTGACTTGCAAAGTATCGATATTTATTTTGATGGTATCGATCTCTTCAACAAATATTGACTTGCATTCTTAAGATTTCAATATTTTGGTACATTTATCGATCTTCTTAGTCCCAATATCGATACAATGTGCTCAAACTCATATTTCTCACACAAAATTAATTCTTTAACCTTTCCTATTTATTTATTAGAACCAATTATGTTTATCTTTCGAGGTGACATACAAACCAAATTTATGCTAAATCTATAATACTCAATACATTCCATCTCATACCATAAGCTGATTTAAGTTCAACTAAGCCTCGTTAATGTGTCAACTAACCATGAGCCATGCATGTGTGAAAATGAATATCATATAATGACTACTTTATCCCTATATTCGAAGAACATGGTTTACAATATATATTACCAAAATTAGACAGTAATCTCAACATTAGATTAATTAAATAACTTCAAGCAGTACTTGGGAAAAGAGAAAGCAGTACTTCTATTGTCATTGGGGAATAATGACTTGCAATCACCTATTTTAGCAATCCTTCCATAATTTTCCAATACAGTGTTGCATCATACACTTCTCAATTGGTTAGTCGGACTACCACTTCCATCAAGGTAATTAATTAAATTACATTTAATAGTTTCAAAAAATTATACTTTTAGAGAAATTGTTTTAAAATTGATTTGAGTGTCTATATATATGGGACAACTAAAATTACACAACTTTTTTTATATTAATTTTCATATATTAGATTAACAACCTACCAAGGTGAGAATTTGAATGAAATAAATATTGATTTTTTTTGTTGTAATTATTAATTAAGGTTATTAATGTCTCATATTTTTTTCTCTTTCCTTGTTCACAATCTATCCAATTCTTATATATATACATTAAAAGCTTTCTATAGTGTTACTCTATATAGGAATAACCTATACGTAGTTATAAAAAATTTTGATCCCAATTTGAGCCAGTTATAAATAAGAAAAATTTCACATTGTAATAAGTTATAAATTTTCTAGATCCCTTCTTAAAGAGTTTGCCTCCACATAGTAATAAGTATCTTAATATTGCAAACAATTACTGTATGTTACATTAAAGAAAGGAAAAGATGGAATAAATTTTTTTTTTAAAGTTGTTACAAATATCAATGGACTTATACAAAATAAATACTCCCTTTTATTATTGTCATCACTGTATTGAATCTTCCTTGGTGGCCTTATTCAGCGAGATCCCTTTACCTTGACTCTTCGAAATCCCTTTGGCTTAATTTAGCAAGATCTTCTTATTAGATGCTATTGAACTCCCTTTAAAAAACACAAATCATTCTCCTAAAGATTAACTTGTTCATATCTCGAAGAACAATATCAAGAAGTCTTAATACCACTTAAGAAAATACTCTCTAAGTTTATGAAACTAGAAATTATAGACTTATAATTTTTACATACTTGTTTTCTTTTTTAAAGCATGAAGGAAAATACTAACAATTTGAAAAAAAAAACAAGATGAAAACAAAAACTTACTGTACTATCTATTTTTGCATTCGCCAAGGCTGATGCACAATGAGAATAATACACATACACACACATACTTACAAACACACACACGCACACATACTTACAAACACACACACGCACACACACGCGCACACACATACACACACACACACACACACACTGTACTATCTATTTTTGCATTCACCAAGGCTGTTGCATAATGAGAATAATATACACACACTCACACACACACACACACACACACACACACACACACACACATATAAAACCTTAAACCTTGTTTAATGTGATTTTTGTTTCATAATCTTAAAAATAACAAACTTCCTAAATAGAAATGACTATATCTATAAAAGACTTGTTTCCAAATATTAATTCTTTCTTTTGAGTTGTAGAATTTGCTAAATAAGTTTACTAGTTATACTTGAAGTCCAACATTGCCTAATATTACTAGTAAACTTGAAATCCTTTTATGTGAGGACTAAAATTTGAATGAATAGTAAAATCACCCAGTTTGTTGCAACAAAAATATGTTTATAGAAAAATGCTAATTCTATAAACTTTAACAATCTCCCCCCTTTAGCATTCTTTTGGCAAAACTTCTCCACATTCATATTTCAATTTGAAAGTTTACAACTAAAAAACAAACAAATATAAGTGTAGCGAACTAAAACTTTACTCATAAGTTAACATTAAGAATTATTAAAACAAGTAATAATTACACAAAAATGAAAAAAAAATGATCATGAAATAAGCATATCATTTAAAACTACTACTCCTCCTAGGATTACTCCCTCTCAATATTTACTCCACCTTAATATTTACTCCATATTTTTGCCAAAAAAGAGCCAAAATTTTCACCATATACACCAATTTAAGTAATTCACAACATAACAATGCCACAAGATATGCACAAAATACTACAGGTAGTCAAATTAACCTTCTATAGCATAATAAAGGATGTAAATGCCCAAAATTAAAGTATGCACGAAGTAAACATGTATAAACAATAATCTGACATATAAAATAACTAAGGTTAAAATCATCCAATGTAAAAACTACCCAAGAATTCGAATTGTAAATTAACCATCAATTTGAAAATAAATTCAAGTTTAAAAACATTTGAATTACAAAGGTAATAAAGCATCGACCTCACAAAGAACCAATTAATCTAACGATGTCGCGAGGAGCGTCGTAGAAGTAATGAAGGTACAATTTTGTGCTTCTTGGTAGAAGAATGAGGTGGAATATCATAAGCTAGAGGCTGTGGAGCTTGGACTTTTATGTCAGGAGCAACATTGTGAAGTTTTGGAATATGAGCAATAGGAAAAACATGTTCTGGATTGTTATAATCAGGGGGCTATGATGTTGCAACAGGGTCAGGAACAAGGACTGCTGGAACAGACGGAACAAGAGTTGGAGGCTATAAAACAGGAGCAAGAGTATTGAATACTAAAGACACTCTAGAGATCAAAAGATGCTTGATGCGAATAAGGCACTAGATTGTCTCCTGAGCAAGTATAACATCCTGTCTTATTAATTTTCTGAAGTGCATTACATAAATTCTTGCCATGCACTATATGCTATCAAGGGAAGTTGTGATGCGGAAGCTGTTGAAGTATGTTGCGGCTCTCTCTTATGTCGTGAAGATGTGCGATCTTGAAGAAACTTCTTTGACAAGCCCAAAAATATTGGCACAAGAGACAAATGTATAGATTCAGCTTTGATATTATGTTGATCCATCAACAGTCTATAAATCAATGATGGGAATGGAAGAGCATTCCTTGTAAGCTTACTACTTGTATGAGAGATGATAATAGAAAATACATGTCTCCCAAAGTCAAAAGGATGCCCTTATTGGATTGCAAGCAACAATTGACCAAGTTCCTTAGATACTGTTGTGTAATGCAATGTGAGTGATCAATTTGAAATTGCAATGGAATGCAATGTTGCATATAAAGTGCTCATAGAGGATGCTCTCAAGCTCCTCTCAGTATGCCATGTTGCGACATACCTAATGAGTGTTGAAGCCAATTCATAAGCAGAAGGAACTGGTGTGCTCTCTGATGAGCATAATTTATTTACATATTAATTATCTAAATATATATTTGTTAATTACTTTTACTTATATTTTTATTTAATTATATTTATTTTGTTGAAATAGATAAATAAATTGAATTTTAAAGAATCACCAAAAATATGCACAAAATATCTAGAAAATCATGCCCAAAAAAGAGAAAGAAAACAATTTTTGTTTCTTTCCAAAAATTTGCTGAACATGTCTCGTATTTTGAGGATAACTTTTTACTCACGACTCGAAATTGAATGATTCAAAAATATTTGGAAAGTAAATTCAAAGGGGTAAAATTTCATATATCATAGAAGATAGCAAATTTGGACATTTTGGAGGTCAAAATCAAGTTAGAATTTGAGACTATATAAGAAAAGGGGTTTTTTGGGGCATAGGGGATCATGAAAAGGGGAAGGAGAAGAGAAGGCAAAAGAAAACGAGAAGCAAGGCATTTCACGGATCCTGAAACTTTTCGTGGCTGGTTTTATATAAATAATTACTCTTAATTCAAGTAGCTGTAGCTAAACTCTATTGTACTAAGGTTAAGGATGACATATTGTTCAATAAAATAATTGTCTTTGTATGTAGTTAATTCCCTATATATGTTATTTATTGTTTATGGTTCTTGTTTCACATAATTTGTTAATTAATTATCTTTTCATTATTAATATCATGTATTCTTGATATTTAAAAAATTAATTAATTAATATATGCTTGGATGAAGAATGTTTAATGTGATTATCTTTGATTCCATATTTTTTTTATATTAAAAATGGATGCATATAATGTTTAGAAATTACGTCTTTAAGCTAAAAAAAACCTACATATGATTTAATTGTTTTGGACTAAATCGTTATATCCACGAGTTACACATAGATTGATTTCGAATTTTCACTCTAAAATTGAGAATTAATTGGTGATTAGATAATTATTAAGTTGAACAGTGGTGGATTCTAAAATCTTAGTATCATTTGTCTCTTTTTCCCATATAATCATTTCTTTTATTTTGTTTCTATCTTGATTTAATTATTTTCCATAAAAACTGAATTGTGAACTAGGTTAGGATTCTAATTAATTTAGATTTAAATTAAACTTTCTAACAATTTTAGCAATCCTTGTGGGATCGACCTCGTTACTATTGGTCTATACCCCAATAGATTTGTGTGCTTGAGAGTAATTAAAATTTTAAATTACATTATGTTTTAGGCGGCATTGCTGGGGATTTTGACAGAAAGTTAGTTTAATCTAAGTTGATTTGATTCTTCCACTAGTTATAATTTAGGTCAAATATTTTGTTAAAAAAAAAGTAAAAAAAAATGTAAAAAATTTTGTGAACAGTAACTTTATACTTTTGGTTACCTTTAGATTTTTTTTATTTGTTTAGAATACATGTGAAGTTGTTTATTTTGTAAACCATGTTTTTCAAACATAAGAGTAACATAGTCATTTTATGACCTTCAAGTTTGTACATGCATAATTAATGGTTAATTGACACATATCAAGGCTTAATTGAGCTTAAGTTAGCTTGTTGTATGAGAAAGAAAAATAGAATTTATTCTAAGAAATTAATGGGAAGGGTAAAAGAATTTATTGTTTGTAAAAAATATGAGATTGAGCAGTAAGTATTGATACTTGAGACAGGAAGAGGTCGACACTTTCGTAAAAAATGTTGACATTTTTGAGGGTGCAAGTCAATACTTGCTGAAGAGGTCGACACTTTCATGGAAAATGTCGACATGTTAAAGAAAATAGGTCAGTATTGGGTGAAGAGGTTGACGCTTTCATAAAAGTGTCGACACTTTGCAAAGAGGTCGACACATAAGGAATAAGTGTCGATACTTGAGGTTAAAATTTTTTTCAAAATATGATTTTATAAAAGTATCGACACATGGGTCAAAAGTATCGACATTTTCACCAATAGTGTCGATACTTGAGTAGAAAATATCGATACTTTTGCCCAAAAATAAGGTTGAACATTTTGTTTTCAAATATATCGACCCTTTAGCTAAAAATATCGACACTTGGGGTCGACATAATATAAATTTATGCAAAATTTTGAGTGGCAATTTCAAAAATTTCAAGAGTTATTAAGGATGATTCAGTCCTTTCACCTATTTATATAAATACCCATAAGGGGGGACTAAAATTTCTCATCATTTTCATTTGTTCATTTTCCCCCTCACTCTAAAAACTCTTTTCTCTCTCTAACTCAAGTTAATCCTCAGATCTTGGCCAATCTTTCGACTTTTCTTCCAAATTTTATGGCTAAACAATTACTGAGCATTTTCTTAATAATTTGATACCATTTTTGGAACTATAAAATGCGAGAATGAGCAAGGAAGGAATTAGGGTTTTAAGGAAAAATTAGGAGTTTTCCATTTAAACAATGATTTCAAGCTTTTAGGGACTGTTATAAGTTCCAAGTAGGTTTATTAACTTATTACAAACTTGATTTTAAGATTTTAAACAAAATAAAATATTAGGGTTACTGTTCATCCGAGACTTATTTTGATTTCGCATAGGAAATGTAAGATTTTGATAATTTGAGTGTGATTGAGGTACTTAGATGGTTATATGGGTTGTTATCGGTTAAAATGTGGATTTTGGTAATTCGCTCAAAAATGAGAACTTGGTTCAGTATATGTAAATTAGTTTTAGTCAGAAGCGTAGATTTGTGTTAATTATGATGGTTAATTATGAGACGGGTTTTCATGTGAAATGTGTATAGTCGTGTGGACAAAAACATAACCTTGGAATATTTAAGGCCATGGAATTTTATTGTTGAAAATCGGATAAATGACCTTAGTTAGTTGAGCCTCGAGATATATGTCAAGTGTCAACTAAAGGAATTTATCTACGTTTCTTACGAGTAATTGCATTTAATGCATTTAAGTTTAATTATTTAAATTTTGGGATTTAAAAATATGTACATGTATGGTACTAAGTTCCGAGAACCTGAGTGAAGTATCAAGTGGGCGCGAGGACATGTACTGGGAGTATTTACCCTCCCCTTTTTGTGAGTAAATTTATACATGCATAAATTATGTAAATATATGTGTGTGTTATACATAGATGTATTACTTATGTGGTAAAATAAGCTGCTTTATGATTTAAAATGAAATTTGAAATGAATATGTTTCATGTGTTATAAATTGATATTGGGATGTATTGATTTATTTGGTCTGCTGTTGATAAATGTGTTTGATATACATGCTGTAATGGCTGGGGAGACCTGATTTATTGAGCTAATTTATAACCATTACTGAAAATGATTTGATTTAAAATATACATGTATTTTAGTGATGAGGCCAGTAAGGCCGGATATTTGTATATGGCTAGTGGGCCTGTTTAATGACTTTATATACAGGGAGGTAGCTTATGGACGGACCTATTGAGAGGTCGCATAGGTAAGTGGAGCCGCAGTGGGGCTGATATAAGATGAAAAGGCCATGACAATCCCACTATGTGCCATGCATGTATGTGTTGTTGTAGAGACCTTATGGAAAGTTCTAGCAGCTTAATAGAGATCTTATAGATTTGACGGATTACAAGGACAATCACTTATATCACTAAGTGACTATTCAAGGCCAACATCAGTAAGAGGAACGATTAATTTTATAAATGCATTTTTTATATAAAATAAATAATTTTAAAATGCATAAGAAATAGTTTTATGCTTTATAAGAATTTATTATATGTGGTTTTATGCATGAAAAGACTCATTGATGGTTTCGATGTTACCTTGGCCAAGGTAACATCGAGAAAGTATGGTTAGCCCATTTTATTTGTGTTAAATTGTATACAGACCATCTTTAAATTGTTTTACGAGTATTTGATTGAAGAAACATGTAAACATTTATATTTTGAGTATAAATTGGAGAAAAATCCCAATATCATAATTTGGAAATGCGTGTGCATGTATGTATATATGTATATATTTTCTTTGCTCATTGAATGTAGTCGTATATTCACACTTCACAATTACAATTTTCAGGTTAGGCGCGTTAGTCCTCATTGGGCTTGTAGTAGCGGTAGAGAGCTTATGACATTTTGGGTAGGTTTTCTTTCTTGACTCACACATGTAATTTAGATCCACTAGATATATGTATTTTCTTGGACATATATATTTATTCGGATATATATTTTATTTGGAATTTGAAAAGGATTTGTAACTTAAATGGCTATGTAAATATTTATTGTTTTGTTTAACTTGATTGGAAAATAATTTCCATAGTATTATTTATTACTTGATATTTGTTGTGGATGAATTGATCATGGAGATCTATTATTTGATAATGATCCCATAGATGAGAATTGCTAATTATCAACTGTTTTCAGGTTTTGGTAATTGACAAGAATGCCTTACAGGCTCTCTTGATACATTTTGGTGTATAAATTGTATCATAAGGATCTGTGATGATTGTCATGGTTAGACCCCAGGTTCGGAACGTGAGGGAGGCAAACTTCCTAGAGAGGAAGGAACAAAGCCATGAGGGTCTATTTAGTGGGATCCAAAGGGGATAAATTCCTGTTCAGTAGGTCATGAGGTTTACTGGGCTATAACGGCGGTAACTCGGTAGCCCAAGTTGGGCAGTTAAGGAACTGGCTAGACCGAGGGCTGGGATTATTACATAAAAATGCGCATTTTTATGTAATGGTTCGGCAATGACCCTAGGGTTATCCACTCCGACCACTGAGCTCTATAGCCCTATTATAGCTCAGTGTCCCTTACAGGCTTACTGAGAACTTCTGTCCCGACTATCAAGGTATTTGTTTCTTCCCATAAGGGTAGTTCGCCTCCCCAACGACTCGAACCTAAGACCTCCACTTTAAAGAGAATTCCCATTGAGTGTGAGTACCAATTCTTCTACTAGAATTGGAGGTCCCAAGTTCGAGTCATTGGGGAGGCGAACTACATTTAGGGGAAGAAAAAATACCTTGATAGCTGGGGCGGGAGTCCTCAGTGGGCCGAGAGACAACTTTCCAGGTTTGATTCCATGATAGTGGAGGGAAACCAGTCAGTTTGAAAGAGTGTAATATGTTCCCTTGCCTCAAAGACAGAAGGGGAGTAGAGGCAGTGTTTAGTTCTTCTTCAGAGTTGTTTCCCTTGGAAGCAGTCTCGTTGTCACTTGAAACAGAACCCATTTATATTCATAAAAAGGAAAAGCAAACTATCAAAAACTGCTCAAGATCATCAACAACTCATAAAATTTCACCTACGGTCTCTAACCCTATAACTTTATCCAATGTTTGTCTCAAACAATAGAAATACCAATAGCAGATGAAAAGAAAAAATTCAAAGAATTCGAAGACTTACTGGTTTTTATTGAAATAAAGGAGTAACTTGAATAGAGAACAATCGCCTAAGACTCGCAAAAAATCTTGTTCCTAGCGACATTGTCTACAATGAGAAGAGAGTTACAATCTAAAGTAAAAGCGATAATGGTGCAGTAGGAAGGGAGTTACAATCCAAAATGAAAACAGCTTTGATAAAGCAAGTTAAAACTCGTAATCCATATTGAAGATGGAACTAAAGAAGAATCTAGAATCATTTTTGCTCCAAATCAATTACTACCGTTCTTAGAAACAATGACTATAAAGTGATTAGACTTAGAATTTGTTTTTTTGAGTTCTTTCACTATAATAGAGAGTCTAAGAAAAGTCTGGATGCAAAGAAAATGTGAATGAAAGCAGTGAAAGATCGAAAAAAATGGAATTTAGGAGAATGAGGAACCCCAACCATTGGGACGAGATAAAAGCCACATTGGATAGAAGGTTAAAAGAAAATCATCGGAATATGAAAGGAGGCAGTAATCATCAGGGGAAGGAAATCTTTTGGGACTCGAAGTAATGTTGCCTGGTGAGCCAATTTAAAGTAGCCACATGAATGGAGGCTTGCAAAATTTGAGTTAAGCATTTAAAGTTTGCATATGGGTAAGTCTTTTCAAATCACAACCTTTAGTTTTTGTCAAACGGTTACTATTTGACTAAAACTAAGGGGCTTGATGTTTGGAAAACGGTCTGGGGTATAGGTAAAAGCCGAAAAAGCCGTGGGTCCTCAAGTGAGTAATACGGAACCCAAAGTTGAGGCCCTGGAAAGGGCGGAAGAAGCCCAAACTTAGCTCAAGCCTAGGGAACTTTAGCCATAGGGTAATGAGGACCTCAAGTAGGCTTAGAAAAAAGGTCTTGGATCTGGGTATCAATTTTGAGACCTCCTCCGAATATGAGGGTCTCAGGTGCAGCATGGCAGAGGTCTCAGACACATAATGCAATCTGAGGTCATCTGAAGTAAATGAAGAGGTCTAAGACCTCTCAATAGTTACGTATCGATGAAAGATTCATTTTTTTTTCAATTTCTTTTTGGATCATTCTATAATAAGGATTCATGGCCTAGTAGATGTATTATGCAAGAATAACTCATTCTATAATAAAGATCCATAGCTTGGTAAATGTATTATATAAGAAGAGCTCAAGATCTCGTAATTTTCGGAAAACCAATGCTTATAACATTTAACTTCCATGACTCATTCTATTAAATTTGAGAGACTTAACAAAAAACGACATATAAAAGAGAGCCAAGGGCAACCAGGTTCGCATGAAAAAACTTTTGGGGTTAGTTAAATTAACCTACTTTTGCATAAGTTGAAATTATTCTTGTCCTGCTTCTCCTATCTCAAACACCAAAAAGCAAAACCCTAATTTAAGTATTGGAAGGTTTTCGCCAAACCACCGGCTTTTACCTCTTTAGATTTCATTGTGGTTTCGGTGGAGTAACATCTAAGTAAAAGAAGATCGATGCTGGTGCACAGAATCCCTAGAAGGATTTTTGCTGCATCAACAATATTTAACATATTATTATTAATATATATTAAAACAATATCATATGTATAATAAAAAAATTAGTAATGCGAGCATTAGATATGTGTTATATTATCTTAATTTTATTTGTATCATATTGTATCACAGTTCTATTATATTAATTTATATTATTTGATTAAAAATTTAAGTTAAAGAAATCAATATTATTATTAAAGATCAAGTATAATATTACAGGAAGCGGCTAAGCCATTAAGGTATGCTGCCCTGATTAATCTAAATTTTTTTGTTAGTTATTTTTTTATTTTATTATGATTTTCTTAGTTTATAGTTCAAAAGTATATGATTTATTTTCTCTAATTTTTGAATCATTTTAAAAAACATCAATCATTACATTTTTTTTTTCATAAAATAAAAATAAAAAACTATCACAAAAGTAAATTCTTTTAGGAATTGAAATTTATTTATTTTTTTGTATTGACTCAATTGATTGACTTCGTGAAGTCATTGATTACAGGATAACAATTGTGACACCCGCAATTTCTTTTGTAGGACTCGTAACTAGATTGTAAATATACTTGTTAAAGTATCAAGTGTTAGAATTTTGAGAAATAATATAATGTAAATTTATAAGGGTAAAATTGGAATTTCATTATTATCAAGGTGATTTTGAGATTTTATCTTATGAATAAATATATATATATATATAAGTAAGTGGGCTAAGCATTATACATATATAATTTGGGCTTAATTTAATTAAATTAAGCCCAAGCCCAAGTTTTTGTGTGTGTGTATATATATATATATATATATATATAAATATTAAAATGGGCCAAAGCCCAAGGCCAAGGCAATATATATGTATGTAATTAAGTAAAATAAATAATTAAATGAATAAAATACTAAGTTTTGGCCAAAAATTCTCTACAAAATCTAAGCCATTCATTTGCTTCAATCCTAACCATCCACTTGTCACAATTCTAGCCATCCACTTGTCACAATTCTAGCCATGTTTTGCAAACGGGATAAGAATAAACAAAAAGCTAAGTTAGTGAAAAATGTGGTGGCTAAATGTGGTTCATTAGATTTGGTCAAATTCATCCAAGCCATCCATGTATTTTAATAATGAAATTAATTAATATTTAGGGTTAGTTAGTGGAAGAAGTGGTGGAGAAAGGATGGCCATTGGATTTGAGTGAAGTAATCTAAGCCATCCATGTGTTTTAAGAAAATTAAAATTAATTAATATTTGATAGAAATGGGTGAAAAAAAGAGAGCCTTTGGATTTTTTAGATAAATCCAAGCCATCCATGTGTTTAAACAATAATACTTAAACAAAATTGATGTTTTTAAATTAAAAAAGGCAAAGTAAGCTTACGTAGAAGGCAAATTGAGAAGGAAAGAAAGGAAAGAAAGGAAGGACGAGAAGGAAAAAGAGAAGAAAGAAAGAATTTGTGAGTTGTAAGTTTTCTTTAATTAGTATTTTATGATTTTGGTATA
>JAXCLQ010041538.1:5333-21749 GCA_035584115.1 Cedrela odorata | reverse complement strand
GAATTTTTGACTAAAACTTAATATTTTATTCATTTAAATATTTATTTTACTTAATTATATTTATATATATTAACTTGAGCTTGGGCTTGGGCTTGGGCTTGGGCCCATTTTAATATTTATATATATACATAAACTTAGGCTTGGGCTTAATTTAATTAAATTAAGCTCAAATTACATATATATAATGCTTAACCCACTTAATTACATATGTATATATTTGTTAATAAGATAAAATCTCAAATCACATTACTAATAATGAAATTTCAATTCTACCCTTATAAATTCACCTTATATTATTTCTTAAAATTCTAACACTTGATATTTTAACAAGTATATTTATAATTCTAGCTACGAGTCCTACAAAAGAAATTACGGGTGTCACTTATTTGTTCTGTGAAATTTCTATTATGGTCCCCTCACGAGTATGTGAGGTCCAAATGGAGGAAAATGTCATATTCCACATTGCTAGCGGGTGAGTCTGGGTTATAAGTTATATAATTTGGGTTCTCCTAACTTAGTAGACATATTTTAAGTTACAAAGCTTAAAAGTAAACTTGTGACGGACTGTGTGCCCAAAGCAGACAATATCTACTCGTTTGTTAGGCCTAGACTATTACAAAAGGATAATTAGAAATAGGGTTGGGACAATTATTGATGATAAAATGCTTAAAGTGAATTAAGGTTTTGAAAACCCTCAGAAGATAAGAATTTCAGTTCAGGGAATTCTGCAAGGGTGAGTTCAGTAAGAGAGGTGGGCAACTTCATTCTCATTTCTTCTTGCAAAAAAGACACTGTGTTTAAATAGTCAGCAATGAAGAGTCATCTAAGAGAAGTGAGCTTATGCAAACTCCAATTAATTAATGGCTTATATAAATAAATATATATATATATATATTAAGATGAGAAATCTCAAGTGATAACAAGTTGTGGGAACGCCTTCTTTTGTAAAAAAATGTGATACTTAGACAATTACTTATGGGTAATTCAATAAGAGAATTGAGTCAATGCAGGTGGATCAGAACATATAAAACTCTATCGAGAAACCCACCTTTTAGAAAGGAAGTAAGACTTGGACAATTTTGCCTATCAATTTCATTGTCCACTAAGATTATATAGCCCTTGAGGAATAAATTTGAGATTTTCGCAATCCAAGATACTAATATATTCAAGAGACTTGTTATTTTGAAACCTCTTAGTTATTGACTCTAAACTCGAACAGCTCACAATTTGGAGAAATTTAACTGTCTGAGGTAACTAGCTTTAGTATCACAATGGCTCTATATTTTAGCAATTGTAAATTTTGATATGTGTAAGTGTTGTAATACCTGGGCTCTTAATGATAATGCCATGAACATTGAACAAAAACGAGAGCAATGAGCAACTGATGGCCCTAAAATCAACTATGGATGCAATTGCTCTAAATGATAAGCTTAAGAGAGATCGACAACACTCGATATACAAATAATTGAGAAGAATAAACGAGCTTGTGTGTCTCTGAAGCAGAGGACGATGAAGGACAAATATCCTCCATATCATCCCTCAAAAATTTCAACATTGTACAATATATTACTTAAAGCTTATTCATAAATGAAGATAGCTAGTCTCTTACTAGGAATTCTAAAGAATGGCAACCTCTAATTGTCAAGCGTTTAACTAGTGCATTGCTGATTCATAAAAGTGAAGGTTGTTTATGGACACAACTTGTAGACAATACTGATTATTGTTGGTTTTAAAGATAAAAAGAAGAGAAAATTAAAGTTGCAGAGAAGAAAGTTTTAAGAATGCAGCAACAAAGGGAAATTCACTACTTTCGATTATCAACCTTACATTTAAATAGCTAAAAGACAAACTGAAAAACAAATCATAGACTAAGAATAAAGCCATTCAAGCCATGATGCAAACCATGTCAAAAATAAATTAATAACTCTCTAAAGATTAGGACAAATTCATTGACTTAGTAACTGAAACAAAAATAAAATGTCAAAAGAACACATTTGTAGTTCTGAAGCAAATATTCAACACTCCTCCTTGCTTTAGAAACTGAAAATTCCAATTTTCTGCCTTAAAAACTTGAACTTGCTGATTGGAAGTGGTTTTGTAAATAAGTTTGCTAACTGATCTTTAGATTTGCAGTAAACTAGAGTTACTTCTCCATTTTTTTGCACCTCCCTCAAGAAAAAAAACTTGATGTTGGAATGCTTAGTCTTCCCATGGAATATCGGATTATGAGAGATTGCAATGGCTGTCTAATTGTCAACATAAATATTTGTATCATCCTTTTGCTCCATATGTAGATCACACAGAAGTTTTTTCAACCATAAAGCTTGATTGACTGCTGCAGTTGCTGCAATGAATTCCGCTTCTATAGTGGATTGTGCTACAATTTCTTACTTCTTTGAACACCATGAAAAAACTCTTGAAGCTAAACTGAAACAATATCTTAAGGTAATTTTCATGTCATTAATGTAGCCAACCAAGTCACTATATAAGAATCCACATAACTTGAAGTTCTGACACTTCTCAAACTTGACAACATAATCAACAGTGCATTTAATATACCTTAACATTCATTTTACTACTCTTAAATGCATTTCACTAGCACAATGCATAAATCAAGATGAAAGACTTATTGCAAACATAATGTCAAGCCTTGTTATAGTGAGATACATTAGGCTTCCAATCATACTTTTATAGTAACTTTCATCAACTTTATCAGTACCATCTTCCTTACTCAACTTCTTCTCTTGATTCATCGGTGTGCTTGTTGTTTTGCACTCTTCCATTTAAAATTTATTCAATATTTCCCTTACATACTTCTTCTGGTAGATGAACACTTCATTTTGGCTTTATTTGATTACCATCCCAAGAAAATAAATGATAAGACCAAAATCTATCATTTCAAAAACATTCATCATTTCTTATTTAAATTCCTCAATCAACAATGCATTATTTCATGTTACCAAAAGATCATCAACATAAAGAGATATTATGAAATATCATTTCCTTTATGTTTAACATAGAGAGTAGCCTCAGATAAGTTTTTTCAAAACCTAGGCTTAATAAACGATCATCTATCTTGTTGTACCAAACTCTAGGCGCTTGTTTTAGGTCGTAAAGAGCCTTTTTAAACATGTACATCTTATCCTCTTTACATTGCACCACAAATCCATCTAGCTGCTCCACATATATTTCTTTCTGTAAAACACCATTTAAAAAGGCTGATTTGACATCTAACTGAAACATTTTCCAGCCTTTTTGTGCTGCTATGGCTAGCAACAATCTGTTGTGTCTAATCTTGCAATTGGAGCAAAGGTGTCTGGGTAATCAACACCAAAAATTTGAGCATAGCCCTTAATGACAAGCCTAGCATTGTATTTGTTGATGGAACTATCTGCATTGAGCTTTGTTTGTATAAACTCACTTCACTCTAATGACTTTTCTACCTTCAAGTCTGTCAACTAATTCCCAAGTTTCATTTTTCTGGATCATTGACATCTCATCCTTCATTGTTTTCTTCCATTTCCTGTCTTTTAAGAGTTTCTTTAAGTCTAGTTGGTTCATATATTGCTACATTAAATCTCTAATAGATGTCTGAAAGTAGCTTTATACCTCTAATTGGTGAATTATCTTTCAATTCATTTTGTCATTAGTTTGTTGTTTGTTCTTCAAAAGAATTGCCATTTAGTTCTTATAAAAATCCACATGTTCTTTGTGAATTCTTTCAATTCCATTGCTCATCCTCATTGAAATGTACATCTCTTGTGATCGTCATCTTTTTTGTTTGAGAATGATAGACTTTGTAGGCTTTGAAGACTAAACTATAACCCACAAAAATGTTTAGAATTGCCTTCCTGTCAAGTTTGTCCTGCTTAACCTGTGGAATATGAGCAAAACACACATAACCAAACAATTTAAGAAAGCTTAGTGAATGTTTATACCCATACCAAGCCTCAAATGAAGTTTTATCTTCCAAAGCCTTTGTTAGAAATCTATTTTGTAGAAAAACTGATATGTTGGCAGCCTCTGCCAAAAAACTTTTAGGCAATTCCTTCTCATGTAACATACATCTGGCCATCTCCAATACATATTTATTTCTCTTTTCACTAATTCCATTTTGTTCTAGAGTGAAGGAAGCTATGAGCTGATGTTCAATGCCTTATTTTTCGCAAAATGAATCAAACTTTGTCAAGGTGTATTCCTTTCCATTATCAAACCTCAAAACTTGAATTTTGCAGCCACTTTGATTTTCCACCATTTTCTATAACTTCCAAAATATTCCAGCCACTTCTTACTTGAATTTTAAGAAACAAATCCAACACATTCTTGTTAAATCATTAATGAAAAGAATGTACTAGAGGCTACCTTGTAATGATAGCGTTCTTTGAGGTTCTGCCACATCTATGTGTATTAGTTACAGCTTTTGTGAGGCTTTCCAAGTAGATTTAGGAAATGACATCCTATTTTGTTTACCAAATTGACAAGTATGAAAATTTGGTAAATGATTAGCAAGAACTGGTTAGCCTTTTGTCATATCATTTTTCTTCATTTTCAACATTTGTTGAATATGAAAATGCTCGAGCCTCTTGTGCTAGATTTCGGTGATGTTGACTTTAGTGGGATAAGTTGTGTGCCCCTCTTATATTGGATCAAATGAGAAGCTTTTACCCTTATTTTAACTTGTAAAATTTCTTATTCAGTGGCATCATAGATACAGCAGTACCAGTTTTCAAAGGATACTTCAAATCCTTTTTCTATTAATTGGCCTACACAACAAATTTTGATTAATATCAAATACATAAAGAATATCAGAAATTGTCTTTGTACCTGAGATTGTTGTGATTGCAACGATCTATTTTCCTTTGACAAGAATATGACTACCATTCCCAATTCTAACCTTCAAGAATTCGACTGGTTTAAGTTATTTGAAAAGCTTCATGTCATGAGTCATGTGATTTGTACATCCGCTGTCAATTAGCCAACATTCAAAAAAACTTATGGTTGAGAAGCACGTTGCCACAAAGAGTTGGTCTTCTTCATCTTGATCAGCAACTTGAGCTTCTACTTCCGATTTTTGAGTTTTATTTTTGTAAATCACGACTTCATGTCCAAGTTGATTACACTTGTTGCACTTTGCATCTGGTCTCCTCCAACATTTAAGTGGTGGATGGCATTTTTTTGCCACAGTGCTGACAATGAGGATAATCTCTCTTTGAGCCTTCACTCTTGCTTCGCTTGTAGTTGTTTGAAGTGTTTTCACAACTTGAAGTCTGATTCTTCTTATACTCTTTCTTCTTGTTGTTCCTTCTAACATCTTGGTGCTTGACTGGTAAAGCTCCCTCAATAGTGCCATTCTGCCTCATGAGTCTTCTTTGCTCTTTGGCCTGCAAAGCATTTAACAGCTTTGCCAATGTGATCTTGGACAAATCATTTGTATTCTCCAAGGCGGTTATTGATGCTTCATATCTTTCAAGCATAGTTACAAGAATTTTTTCTACAATTCTTGAATCAAAAAGTTGAGTTCTAAGTAACCTTACCTTGTTAACAATGCTGAGCAATCTGTTTGAATATATGTTGATTATCTTAGACTCTTTCATTTTTTGGAACTCTAATTCCCTTATTAAATTCAGCACTTGCATGCCACGTATCCTTTCATCTCCGGCATAATCTTCCTTCAAATAATCCCAAACTTCTTTCGCTATTTTGAGAGACATAATTCTCGTGAAGATGGTTGTAGAAATGGTAGCAAACAAACAAGCTTTGGCCTTTGATTTTCTGGTTTTTCTTTCCTTGTGATTTTTTTTTCTGGGCCACCATGGGATTGTTTGGCAATAGAAGAACTTCATAATCCTCTTCCACGGCTTCCCAAAGATCTAAAGCCTCCAGATAAGTCTCTATTTTTACTGCCCAAAGCTGGAAATTTTCTCCATCAAAGACAAAAGGAGCCTCCGAATAAGTCTTCAATACACAGATCCCTTAAAAAGATTGCTCTGATACTAGATTGTTGGTTTTAAAGATAAAAATAAGAGAGAATTAAAATTGTAGAAAAGAAGGTTTTAAGAATGCAACAGCAAGGGAAATTTACTACTTTTAATTATTAACCTTACATTTAAATAGCTAAAAGATAAACTGAAAATAAATCATGGACAAAAAATAAAGTCATTCACGCCATGACGCAGAACATGCCAAAAATAAATTAATGGCTTCCTAAAAACTAGAACAAATTCATTGACTTGGTAACTAAAACAAAAATAAAATATCAAGGGAACACATTTGTAGCTCTGAAGCAAATATCCAACAATTGTGTCCAGACTTTTTATATATTTGATAATATGCAATTCATAAATTATATAAAAATTGGTTTAAAAAAAATAACAAGGCGGTTAAAATTTGGCTAGTATATAAATATTTTAAAAACTGGAGTTGGAAGTACTGCAAAAGCTTAAGTTAAATATGATTTTAAAGCATGGAAGTTGTTTTTACAACTTTTGGGATTGGTTTTGTTGGAAGCTTTTCTGAAAGATAGTGAAGTTGTAACTCAATTGCCTAGCTGCAGCGTGAGTTTGGAAGTATTTCTGTACCTCCCAGAAGTGCTTCTGTATATATGTTTGTTCTGAAAGAGACAAAAATCGTTTTTCTGTATGAAGTATTTAGTGTGGTTCTTGAAGTACTTGACAAGGGCTTTCTTTTTTTTGGCAAAAAAAACTTAAAATGCTTTTTGGACAACTGAAGCTGTTGAAAATGCTTTGGAAAACAGCTCGATAAATACTCTTGTTGGTCTTCTGGTGTTTCGTATAAAGTGCTTTGGAGTATTTAAGCTTAAGATTCAACTATGAGTAAAATCATACAAATTTTTTTTGTGGTTTTGCTTTATGTATGCATATGTGACATGGGGTAATTGTTATCTACTTTTTGAAGGGAAATAACAAGAGCACAATGCTCTCTCTTTTTTCTAGAAACAAAGAAATTCCCATGTGTTTTTCACTCTACTTGTATAAAAACAAGTAGTTTTTGTATGCATAAGCTTTAAAAGAGAGAAAAGACAGTTTGGCCTCGAGGAAAATTCCAAAATACAAAATTTCAGTGACATTCCCATAACAATCCAGAGACAAAAATTCCTGCATTTTAATTACACCTACACCTCGGAAGAAAAAAAAAACTGCAGAAAGCAGCAGATCAGGAAGTTTGTAGCAGAAATTTTCAACAAAACAACTATAGTAGGCCAGTAACTTGGAATCACCAAAACATTAGGCAACATATTCCAATTAGAGTATTCAACTGAAATGCAACAATTCTGCAGCTTTTGTTCTTGTGAAAAACTGGGTTGTCAAATTCCTAGAATAACTTAGAAATCCATCCTTTGAGCACATTATTAAGACTGCATTACTGGCATTTGTCAGAATGTCATCTGAAGCTCCACCAAGCAAGGTTTATCATTATTTTCTGCACCTAAAATTTCGTTCTGTGTCTTGTTGTAAGAATAGCTTTCTGTTCACAACACACAAGCCAACCATTAGGAAAACCTTGATATTTGTTCAAAGCTACAGCAAACAATCCTGACTAGATTGCATCCTTATGGCAATGTCCAAAAAGTTTAGGTTACTCTTGGAAACGAAAATAGTTAACAATGGTGGCAACAACACAGATTTATGGAACAGAAATTACTTGAGAATATCCTACATTGAATTAAGATAGTACTTGGGGAAGAAGGTGCTAGAAGAAATGGGAGAAAATTTATTATTGTTACCTGAAATGAAGGCGTGTACATGCTATCATGCCCATGTTCTCATAAATCATGCAGACACATTTAACATTCCTTGCCTGTGATCCAAAGGTTAAGTTTCAGAAACAAGGTAATAACGCAGTTAAGCCAAACAGAATTAAACAACACAAAAAGTGTAAATTACCAGCTGACTTCAAAATCTTGTACACTGATGTATGCTTCTTCTTGACAGTTGAATAAGTGGACATTGATAAGACAAATTACCTTTACGGATCATCTGATAAGTTAAAATGAAAATAATGTAGTGACACTTTGCTTTATGGCATTGGACGGTAAGATTAAAATGCCAAGCCAAATTACAACACTAAAGCAACATTCCCATGACTCCAGAAACCAAAATTCCACCACTTAAACACCTATACCTCAGGATAAAATTGCAGAAATCAGCGGCTCAGAAAGCCCGTAACTCAAAGTAACTACTAACACTTGGCACTAGAATCCAACAACACTTCAACTAAAATGCAACAACAGTTTTAGGCTTTTGTTGTTACAAAAAACTTTTATTGTCGAATTCCGTAAATAAGCCCAGAAATCAAACCTTCAAGCACACTCTTGCATGCTTTTACCTGTATTTATCTAAAAATCGTGTGAAGCTCTTTCAAGCAAGTTGTAACTTTGCCTTCCAAATATACATCTGCTCTCTTTCTTATCAGAAAAGGAGCTTCCTGCCCACAAGTCACAATCCAACCATTTAAGAAAACCTTGATTCTGCTCAAAGCACCGCTAAAACAATCTTGTAAAATATTTTCCCCAATCATTAAATATAATTTGAAGAATGTAGGGCCGACTTTTCATAGCATAAGTGGCAATTTGTTGCAAGCTGAATGCACCACCTTATGGCTCCATATGATCAAGCAGAGGATTCTATGGAATGAATTTTGTCCCGTGAATCTAAAGAAAACTGAATCAGCACCCATGAAAGAATGAAAGCCTCCAGAAGGTGCATTTTAAAGCTTATATTTATTTCTCTTGTTTCAGGGCAATGATTACTGGGAACAAAATTGAAACATAAATTTATATTTTGAACAGAGGACAATATTTTGAAATAGGAGAGTTGCATTCGCCTTGAGTAAGAGCATAGAAACTATTGTTCATTCTTGTATTAAGAAATTCATTTTTCTCATATAATTAAAAAAAAAAAAAGGCCACTATTTTCTGTCATATGAATTGCACGAAATAACCTGAATAGATCACATCCTCATGGAAAAGTCTGATGACTTTAGGCTACTCTTGGAAATGAAACTAGTTATTGATTTTGTCAATCAAAAAATAGAATTAGCAATAACATGGATTAAAGTAAGATATTGAACTGGTTGCATACTTTTACATAAGTTGGGGAAGGAAGGTGCCAGAAGAAACAAGAGAAAATTTTATGCATCTGCACTTCTTTCTGTCCACCTATCAATAATAAGAATTGATCCTCTGAAATGAAGCACTGATGTAGCAACCATAGTAGGAAGAAAAGTGAACTGCAAGTTACCAGAATTTGACCAACTTCACAAATTCATTCTTGTTATCTTTCAGCCGGAATAGTTCAAAGAATCAAGGAGGTGAAGATGCATATCAGCCACGCTTACACCACAATGCCAGCAATCCGAAGTCTCAAAGGCTGACTAGAGGTCACCTAGATTCATGTTGTCCGCTTCCTTCCCACTTACCTCAAAAAAAAAAATTCGAAGATAAAAGGAAAAAGATAAAGTTCATCTCAAAATTTTTCCAGTGCAATCAAAATTTCATGGTAAAAACTGTTTAATAGTGCAAACTGCTGGGAAAAGTTTAGGCAAGTGGATGGCAATGAGCGTGATCAAACTCTTTTAGTCGTAAGTAAATCCACTAAAGAAGTGAATATTTTCCAAAAGTTAATGCTATTAAACAACCTGAATCCATGTAACTTAAAAACTGCAATCTGCAAAACTATCAGATATTTGGAAGTCTAACTCGAAAAAAATACTTTGTTCAGGAGCAAGAAGATTTTCAGAAATGGAAAGACGTGATCAATGAGTTTTTGGGAATTTTATGTTCTAGTGACAAAAAGTAAAGTTCAGCAATTTTTTATTACCCGATCTCAAATAGTGTTTGCATGCTATCACGCCCATCTTATCACAAATCATGCAAACAGTTAGCATTCCATGTCTGTGATCCGGAGGGTAAACTGTAACACCCCAAATTTTTAATCCTTAATAAAATAAAATCCTAATAATAAATCAATGTATATAAAATTGATAAATATTGCACTTCAACAACCAACAACTAATGAGAATAAAAATAATAACCTGCATTTCCATTGAACCACAATGATTATGAAAAAAAAAATTTAGCTCTCTGTACATAAAAAATGCAAGACGATGACTATAGAAAAACAAAACAAGACTTCATTTATGTTTTGTTCTCCTGGAAAACCGTGTGGACTCCATCAGTCTGCAGTAATAAAAATGGTTCATGGACGACCTTCGATGTTTAGGTTCCTGGTAAAGCCATCAACCTTCAACAGATTCTGAGTATTCTATTTCAGTCAATGAAGTTGATGGAAAAAGGAAAATGTCCGGGAACATGAAAATTCCATTTGTTATGATCAACAGCAAGGACTTGTGCTACCACCAGAAGATTCATACGGTGAGTCTGTAAAGCCATCAAGGTACTACAAAGCGTTGAAAAGTGAAAACTCTTGCTCAGTGAAGTAGACCAATTACTCAGTCATATAAACGGTTGATTAATTAATTTTATTTAACTAAATTTGAAAGAGTTTTATCTGAGTTTTCATTCAGAAATAAATTTCTTAATGAATTTATTCAATGTATTTTCTTACATTTCCTAAAAAGACAAACCCACGAGTAACGAGTTGACAAACTCAGTCAAGGATTTGTCTGTTGCATAAAGCTTAGTTTGGGTTGCCTCAGTCGGGGTAATGCATTATGAATCTAACACTACAAGCAACACTGATCAATTCATGTTGATATAGGTACTTGACGAACTATTCAGGCCCAAAAGCTAAACTGACAAGGTAGCTTTGTAAAGGAGTAAGATGAATCCAACAATCTTGAAGGCCAATTGCAGTATTATGGATCAACCTATATTTCTTGTGGCACAAGGTCAAATCTTTAATGAAAGAAGAAAGTAAAAGTATTGAAATTGCCAAAGGCATCAAAATTGTATCATATCATGGCCACAATAGAGGATCTTCAAACATTGAGAGCATTGAAGTTAAAATTTGAAAATGTTAAAACATCATTATATATATGATCATTACAACTGAGAATCCTAATTTTCATACCATCAACATTTTAGAAACTCTACATCTTTCCTCAAGTAAAACGACAAACAGAAAATCAAAAGAAATCAAATTCCAAATAATTATTACGATCAGCATTACCAGCAGCAACAGCTTTAGCCTTAGTTGACAATGCTGGGGCTGGATTCTGCACAATCTCAACTGGTTTTGGGATCTCAGGTGGGCTCGCGCAACGAATCAACGCCCAATTTACACCTTGAAAGAAGGGATGCTGTTTGATCTCTGTTGCTCCTCTCTTATAGGCCAACCTACGCTGTGGCTCTTTCACTAGCAAGCCCCTTATCAAATCTCTTGCCGAAAAACTGACAACCGGTGAGTCTGGAAATCTTAAAGGTTGACCCACAACATTGAACAGTGTGGCCCTATTTTCAGATCCCTTGAAAGGAGTTTTACCAAACAATAGCTCATATAGAAAGATCCCAAAAGTCCACCAATCAACAGCACTGCCATGCCCTTCACCTTTGATGATTTCCGGGGCAAGGTACTCATGAGTTCCCACAAAAGACATGGAACGAGCATTGGTTGGCTCAGCAATAAGTTCTGGCAATGGGCTGACTTGGTTCCCCATTTCATTCTTAGGCTTCAGTGCTTTCTTGGATTTTGAAAAGAATCGAGGGGAAAAACAAGTTGTAGGGGCAATACATGATGGCTGGATACATGAAGGCTCAATGCAGGCAGGTTGAACGCAATAAACTGGGTTCTTTCGCAAGGGTTCAGACTCGAGGGCTGATGACTTGACTACTGTTGGACTGACTGCACAACGGAGGGAAAGATCAAAGTCAGAAAGCATTATGTGTCCATCTTCCCTCACAAGAACATTTTCTGGCTTCAGGTCACGGTAAACAATCCCAAGCATGTGGAGATATTCCAGAGCAAGGAGAACCTCAGCTACATAGAACCTGCAAAGAGAAAGTCAGATGATGACGGCACTACAACTAAATTTCAAGAAAAGACAGCAAGGTTGTTTTGTTTTTAACAGATACAGATCAAGAATTGGGGTTATATACAACCATTATTATTTAGATCTCTCTACTATAGTCCAGATTTTCTCTACATTGTCTAAATTCCAGCTTCAAAACCTTCCCAAATTAGGCAATGAACTGAAAAAAATGTGCTCTCACCCCTTTCCAACACATATCAAATTGAACCACTGTTTTCAGTTGAATAAATTTTAGAACTCTCAAGACTCTAGACAGAAATAGGTTCAGCCATGTTCAAAATGGGGCAAGACTAAGCAAGGATATTAACTAATTACTAGATAATCATTGGTACAATGATTAATATTTTTGATTACTTAATTCTTTCCTACAAGCAATAAAATACAAGACCTAGTTTGGACTAAATTAGATACATCCTGCAATTGATTTGCATTGCAACTTCTCAGAAGACTTCTGCAGCATAAATGCCTCCCCTTTACATACTAATAATCACTATCCAAATATTTACTCTCAACTTTACCCGACCCATCACTATCTGAATCACTCTTTTTGTCTTTATTTTCAGAGTCATTGTTAGAGCATTCCACCAAAAAAGCAACAAGAAAGATTTTTAGTAATTAAGTAGAAGACTACAATCGGCATTTTGCTGGGACTTAAAGATTTCTGACCTCACTCTTAAATCATTCAAAGTTCTTGAAAAGAAATTTGTTTTTTCTCTTTTCCCACAGAATGAGACGAGAAGGCTTTCTCATGAAATAGAATATATTCCTCACAGAAACGCAACCAAAAGAAACATACTATTGAGGATAACAGGAGATATTCAATAAAATTCGACAATTTACAACACCATGCATGACAAGTTTAGATATTACTCATCACATTTTTCACATAGAGACATTATAAGCAAGGATGAGTTTCATACTTTACTGCTTGCTCAGAAAAATGCTTCCCTGGTTGCCTTTGCCGAAGAGTGTGCAGATCGCCTCCAGGGCAGAACTCCATCACCAAGCATGAAAATTTGTCGGTCTCAAAATGGGTATACAAAGTAGGAAGGAAGGGGTGGTCTAGAGATTGTAGTATTTCTCTCTCTGTTTGAGCTCGAAGTAGTTTCTTACGTTTTGCCAAACATACTTTGTCCATCACTTTCATTGCAAAATAACACTTTTTTCCACTTAACTCTGAGAGATAGACACTTCCGATATCTCCACAGCCCAACTTCTTCAGCAGTCTAAAATGGCCCACCCCCAAAACACCATCTTTTGATCGAACAGCTTGTATTGCTTCCCATTGTGCATCATTTGCTTTGTGAGGTTTGTTGACACTGCTACTTAAGCTGCTGCAAGTACTTTCATCACTCACATCACTGCTTGTGCTACCTCTACACATACTGCTCTTCCCACTCTCAACATAATCACCTCGGTCACTGATTTTAGCACTTCCACTGGTCTTAGTAAGACTGCTGGTCCCATCACTAATTTTGGCTGAAGCTGGGCCAACCACATGCTCTAATGGTTTCTTCTCTAGTTCACCAACATCTTCCAGTGAGCCCTTAGAGTCACTCACTTCAGGGCCCACATAAGTTGGCATTTGTTTCAGATCAACCAAGGTTAAACTTGAATCGACCTTATTAGCTAAAGAATTGACAGAATCTGCTTCACTAGAATTCAGTGGTTTCTCGTCCTTGGCAGGTTCTACAGAATCTTGTTTTGACGCAATTTGATGGGAACTTTTAGGTACCTTTCTGGGGGTAACTGGCTCAGATTTGCCTGTCTTTGTAATCTGTAAAGGTGAAGGCTGGTCAAAACGCCCTTCAGATGGTTGACTACCAATCGGTTTCCTCTGCTTTTCCGGAGAACTTCTCATACTGGGTTTTGAGGCCATTGAATGAATGCAGACTTGTTAAGTAGATCAGATCGTACAAATCCATTACTCCCCAAGCATCAACAAGTGGCTCCCTCCATTAACAGTACCAATTGTTCTCATCTGCAACTCCATTCACAGTACGACGGTTTCTACAATTGACCAAAAGGTAGAGTCATCACCACGCAATTAAATTTTCTACAACTACAAGATATCAAATAAATAGCATATATGATGAGAAACATAAACCAGACAATATTTTCGTTTTGGAATGAACCGTATTCTTAAATTCTAAACCCAGATGAATAGAGCACTCCTTTCCAGAGCAAATATAACTAAATTGCCACATGACACAGAAACATTACACATTCGAAGCCGACTGAAGTACAGAAACTTCTACTCTGGTAGGACCAAATAGACACTCAACTAAAAATTTAAGGATAAATATAAAACCCACTTCGTAAAACCATCCAAAAAAGCTAAAAGAACGGCTCACAGCTGCATGCAACATAGAACAAATCTTATCTCTAGAAAAAAGAAAAAAGGATACCCAGCAAGAAATTGACAATTATATCGTGAAAGTAAGAGAATTGCAGCTACCTAGATCAAATGTCAATCCTTTAAAAACTGAAAATTTGGATACACGAGTAAATCGAAATCGATCAATACCATACAAAATGCAATTGCTCTAACAGCGAAATAATGCACAACACAAACCAAAGCGCAGAAGATAAGAACAAGCTAAAGAAGATTCATTATAGATCTCAAAATCAAACCCCACCTCTTTGCACCCAAAATAAAGCCCACAAAGACCCAGATGCTAAAAAACAAAGTAGAATGGCAAGGGAGCTAAAACCCACCAAGCAAAACAAAAGACCAGTTAAAAGTGAAGAGAAAAGGAAACCCAAAAGAGAAGTGTATCTTATAGTGTTAAAGATCACAACTTTGAGCCTTTGCTTTTGCAGTTGAGAAAAAAAGAGAGCACCCACTCACTCACCGAGGACTAATTCATTTACGACAGTACCGTGGAGGGAGATTAAGGAGAGTGATGTGTGAGAGCTCCTCTTCTCTTAAATGTGAGGAGAGAGGAGAAAAAATAAAAAGGAAAACTTTTGAGAGAGAGAGTAAAAGGTCGAAGTCTATGAGAGCGTTAAAAGGGTGTTAGGTTGGGTCTACCATGAAAAAGAGGGTCAAAGTCTAGTGTTTTGAGATTCAATAATTTTTATATTTCAATGTGTTTTGTTTGTTTTGCAACTTAAAACATGACTTTTGTCCTAATTAAACACAAGTGTCTTAATCAAAACATATGGGCCTCAAAAGTCTCCAAGCTGTCTCTTCTCATGCTTTTTGGGTTTCTTTTTTCAGTTCTTGAGTTTCCCATTTAGGGCTTCAAAGTATTTAGGAATGACCAGTTGTGTCCCTTTTTGCCACCTTTTTTGGTGACGCTTTTTTAATGCTTTTTTGATTATTGATAGATGGGCATAAAGTTATGGCAAATGGTCCATCATTTGTTTGGTTGATTTGAATGTTGAATCTGATCTTGTAATAACAATACAAGACTTAAAATTGAGTAGATAAGCTTGTAATAACAATACAAACAAATAATTCAACAATAAAGATGAATGCGAGGTGAACTTTAAACTTAAGACTTAAAATACTAATATTGCAGTTCTTCTCTGTCTCTCTCAGGATTTGGTATTTTTTTTTTAATGTATGAAGGCACAGAACTGAGAACGAATATATGCAGAAGGGGGGGTAGGATCTCCTTTTAGAATAAACGAAGCAAAGCCTGAAGCCTGAAGTAAGATACCAAAGTTCAAGGAATATATTTGTGTTGGGGAAGTACACAAGTGAATAAAGCACAGAAAAGTTAACAGAAAATACTCATTAATCCCAACAGTATCTAAATGAGGTGGTCTGAAATAATGACCACTCATGCTCACCACACAAAAAAACCATCTAATGGAATGTTTACAGAACAAGCCTAACAGCTAAATCTTCCAGGCAGATTTGTTTCTCATCTCTTTGGCAAAACATGGGACAGCTCATTAAATGCTTTAAATATAATCTTTCTTCTCACAACCTCATATTCAAGATTTGCTGATCTTCTTGTTAAATATAGATGTTAGGGAATACTCAACCGAAAATATAAAACAAACTTCATAAATGTCCACAACAGAGCTCTTGAGCTGTTGTTGATGTATTATGTAGAGCCCTTGAGCTGTTGTTGATGTATTATGTATAATATTGACATGAAATTTTAGAGACCAGATTTGCCAATTACCTAATTGTGTCATATCAGATATGGCATTTCATGCTACTAACCTCCAATTTCTATGACTATTGTTGCTGTCTTATCTTGCATTTAGACATGAATTGAGTGGTTAGATAGGACAACCTTACCTGGTTATATTAAACATTGTTAATGTGAATAGTAATTATGAACACATACTTTTGAAACATGTTAATATAATTGTCATAAACAGTAAGAAACTCATTTTGGATTGGTTTAACCCACGACCACTTGCGCAAAAGTTGTTTCACTTTCT
>JAXCLQ010041527.1:4824-21754 GCA_035584115.1 Cedrela odorata | reverse complement strand
TATTTTAGAATTTATTTGTACTACAAAGAGATGTATTAGATGTACACTTGTATGTATATAAGAAAAGGAAAAAAAAAAAATTTATGGACTAGAAATGTTTGTGTTGTATATGTATTTGCAGCTAGTAAGTAACAGGTGTGACATATATAGTACAAATGTTTATGTTACAATACATATTGAATTAAATATACAATAGACTGACCATAATAATAAATACAATACTCGACGTCAACTGGACACCATATGACATAATGAAATATACACTACTGTATACGACATGGACTCAATAACCTTGGTGACTGTGATGTGGATCCTTTCCTCAGCTCGTATCTTCATATTGTTGAAATAACTTGCTAGACATAAGTTTATGAAAAGTTGGAAATTACAGAAGGGAGAGTTTAAGGAGTCTCAATAAGTGAATATAAATATAATAAAATACACAGGTTAGAAAATTAAGTTTTTCTTCTGTAAATTAACTATGCTTAGAATACATATAATCGAAATCATACTTGAATTTTACTGTGACTAAATCACTGTTAAACTATAAGATCATAAAACTAAAATTTGCATCACATTTAATACTTTCCGCAGTAACAACATCAACTTCATCACCGACAGTGCCTTCACAGAATCTCTCCGATACTTAAGGGTGTTATGTATCGCAGTCCTTCTAAATATATCTTTATGTCATTTTAGTTTCTAGAGGCGTTATGTATTGCTGTCCCCATAGTTACCTCTGTACAACTCTAGTATTTAGAGGCGTTACGTATCACCATCTCCCTAGATATATTTCTGTAATCTCTGATGTCTTAGGGTGTTATGTATCGCCATCCTCCAAGTCACTGTCACTATTCTCAAGAATGTACATCGAGGTAGGGGAATCCAAGGGTGTTACGTATTGCCATCTCTTTGGTTCCAAATCAATAATTACGCATGTGTACATAGTCAATAAAGATAAAACAAGTTAAAAAAAAAAATACTCAAGTCATATCTACAACATTCTTATCAACTCACAATTCATAATTCTATAATCTCACTATACATCACATTTGTGTAATAACTACACAACTCGACTCAATCGTCAAAAACACCTATATTTTCAACATTCACATTTCTAATGGTACAACCCATTCATACTCTAAAGGAAACAAAGCCTTAACTCTTATAGCATAACCCATTCATAGTCCATAGGTTCACCATATTTTTACACCTTATCGGCATCCGTAACAACAGCTTTAATATTTATAATAATTACACTTTACAAAACGGTGATTTAAATCCGAATCACAACTCTTACCTTCACAACGTCACAACATCATCAACATTCCCCAAGACATATCACCATATTCATCATGGACACCATTTTGTAAAGCAATGATTAATGAAATTTTAAAAATTAAGTCACATTTTTTTATCACATGTATTCCTTCACTAAATTCAACTAATTTGTTGGAAAGTGTAACTATCTACTCACATGTTATACATGATTTTATTTTTATATTATAATTTAATGAAATAAATTATTTATATAAAATCAAAACACAATAATAACATCCATTCTCATTTTTTCACAGCCTGTATCCACATCATATTTGGTCTCCTTTTGGCCACAATCTCATCTAACTTACCAACACTTCTGTAATTAACTAATACATCAATCCATCATTTCCTTATACATACTTATGACCATAAAAAACAATTATAAACATCACATTATGAAAAGAATAGGAAATATAATTATTTCCACTCACTTATGTGCTTCAAAGGTTTGCCATAGGCTGTGTGTTGTAGCTACAAAAATATCCAATGTATATATATTGTATCACAAATTTATATATTTGCCGACTCAATGCCACATCACCATTATATCAAATTTATAAATAACATTTATAAATAAACATCAATGCCCCAAGGGCCATTTCCATAATTTAAATACTTTATATATCATGCCCCCGCATGTAGAGTCCATTTGTGACAACCGCTACAGATCCTTAAGACACATTCTTAACATGTCTCTCAAGCTTGTAAGGCGGCTTGAGTACCTGTCCTCTGTATAATTATTGACATAAACTTATCTCTCCGAGACATTTTCAAATCATCTCCCAAATAATAGTATATTTAATTTAAAATATATACAAGGTACATAATTAAACATTCTTTTCTTTCCATATTTAATTACAAATACAATTTATCAAAACATACCCAGTGAACTATAATAAACAAATAGGTGAGTTGAGGATAAAAATTATAACACCCTATTTCATACTTATTCAATCAATCATTATTACATAATGCTACATCATTTCATACAAAGAGTATTACTATTGCATAATTCTTAAATGTCTACAATTTCTAAATTTCTTACACGTACAAAGAGTTATTTATATAACTAGTTCTTAAACTTATAATTACTCTATTAATTACACATATAACCAAAATTTTCATCTATACTTAACTAACCTTGCACACATCCTTTGTCACTTCTACGCACTATTCTCTAAAAAATAAAATTTTACAATAAAGGGTGAGATATAATCTCAGTGAGTAAACCATGCAAGTTTTTCATATGTTGATGTGATACAGAACATAAATACTCAAACAAATCAATACATTTTTAAGTCTTTTATATTTCTTTTCTTGTCAAAGCAATAATATTTGCACAACTAGATCAATAAATTTTCAAACTATCAATTAACACAGAAATTCATTCATATTTCAAACATTTTCAGAATGGCTCAGTCAGTTAGTGTCACATGCACGCACGATGACCTGGATTTAGAATGTAATCACGTGTTCGCTTAAAATGGACATTTTCATTTCAATTACAACAGTAACGTGCATTGCACGT
Source organism: Cedrela odorata (assembly GCA_035584115.1). Classification (NCBI taxonomy): domain Eukaryota; kingdom Viridiplantae; phylum Streptophyta; class Magnoliopsida; order Sapindales; family Meliaceae; genus Cedrela; species Cedrela odorata. The sequence goes on along the minus strand of JAXCLQ010041527.1, from coordinate 18,906 downwards.
TAAATAAAAATGCATATTTGCGCGTTAAATAGAATTCTGAATAGCTCGCAAATCCCACTTTGTCACAAGACCCGACCAAGTTAAAATAAACATTTAACTAATCACTAGAGCCATAAAATCATTTTCATTCATAAACATTTACACATCGACATCATTTCATAAACATTTCATAAGTGCGATATCGGTGTGCAACATTTAAATTCATAATTTTTCAAAAATCATTTCATAAAATTATGTTGGCATACCAAACAGTAATATACACATTTTCACACAACATCGAATATCGCACAGTTTCAAAAATATTAAAATGCATGCACGATCTACTTACAACAACGGGAGGATAACCATTTCCATTAATGATCCTTTCACCTAACTTGATTTTTCTCCCGGATTCTCATAACCTAATACCGCAAATATATAAATCATGCATTTTACTATTTAATAAATCAATATAAATATTTTAAATGCGATATTTGTGAAATTAGTGTCTAAAATTCCTTAGTTTTACCCTTATAACTGAGTTTAACTAACTAAGTCCTTTATTCGATTTCAACAACGAATTTCTATTACAAACTTATGCTAATTCATATTTTCAACTACCCTAAATCTACACATTTTCGTCTAAGTAAATAAATACATTTTTGATTAAAATACTGTAGTAAATAATATTCATACAGGAATTACTGTAGCAAAATACTATTTATACCAAAGTACTATAGTTAAGGCACTGTTAATACCAGATTCACTGTAAAAAACAGTTACAGTACAGATTAAAATTACTGTGCAAATAGTTACTGTTCAGATCAAAATTACTATAGTAATCTTCAAAAATACTGTAACAACCTTTAAAATCACTGTTTACCCAAGAACAAAACACACCAATTTCTTCTCACAAACACTTCAATTAATGCAAATTCAACTTAATATTATATTTTCTGCTTTAATTTAACTCAATTTAACATTTTCTATTTAGAATTTAACATAATTTATTTGAATAAATAGTAACTCAATTCTCAATTAATCATAAAAATCTAAAATTCAAGTTTTTATCGGATTATAAAACTTACCGGTAATTGAAATTTGAAAGAAAAATGCTTGAATTTGGAGTAATTTGGCCGAAATTTGAGAAGAAAAAGGGAGAGTAAGATTTTGTTTTTTTGAAATTGAAATAACCGAATGGCTACTAGAATGAGAAGAAGATGGGCAAAATGAGATATATGGTAGGATGTAAAATATTAATTAGGCCCCTTATTCTTTTTAATATTACAAAAATAGTTTAAAATTTTTAAAAACTTTTATTTTAGTCCTTTGAAAATATTCTAAAATAACCTTTAATGTTTAAGAATCTTTACAATTAAGTCTAAAATTAATCCAAACACTATTTTCTTAATCCAGAATTCACTTATAACTCAACTTTGTAACATTAATTTTGGACCTAAACAAATAATACTATTTTAAGCCCAAAATTTAATCATTCACCCAAAAGTCTAAATTACGTATAATTTTTAATTAAATAAATAACATCAAATATTTGATTAAAATTTTTAAAATTACGGGTGTTACAAAAATAACACTTGAGAGTGTTACACCTTTAATCGATCACCACTACTCGTACGATGAACTTTCTTATTTTCGATCTCCTGAAACTAAAAGGTGAGGGGGTGAATATATGGGGATATACTTCGTAAGTGGATAAAAATATATTTTTAAGAAAATTATTTATAAATAAACATAAATCAATTTATTTTAATAAAACCATGGCTTGTTATTGAAAATCAACGAGCTGGCTCCCTTTCTCAATGGTTACCTTGGCAATGGTAACCTCGAGACCATCAATGAATTTTTTTGCAAAGATAAACAATGCTCATTTAATAAAACAATTCATTTGAAAATACGAATGCATACTAGTTATTTGAAAACTAGCTCACCACTGACGTTGGCCTCGAGTAGTCATGTGGTAATACTAATGACTATCCTCATCAATCCCACAGATGGGCAACTCCATAACATCCACTCATATACCTGTTACAGTCATATACAATCCTATCCCTCCCAGCCATATCACCAATACAATCCACATATGTAACCAATGACGAGATCATTTATAAGCATTTTATTTTTAATATCAAACTTGGCCTCATGGTTGATCTCATATTTACATTTCTTGACCTCATAACCACATGCATATCAAATCCATTTACAGGCCATTTACATTTGTCTTAAATCAATAATAATTGTAAAGCTATTTCTTATTTCATAAAACAATAAGTTTTATAAAGCACTTTAAAGAGTAAAAACATTTAGAGATCTACTCACAAATGGGAGGGTCACCACTTTCTCTACTCTACTGGTCGTCGCGTTTAGTAAGTTTCTCTCGCGGATTATCAGTTTCTAATATCACACATATATAACATCATAAATTTTAAGATTCTAATTAATTAATATTTATATATTAAATGCAATGTTCATAATCATTGTGTCTAAAATTCCTTAATCTAGCACATATAACCTTATGAGGTATTCTAACGAGTGCCATTTAGTCGATTACCAACAACGGAATCTCATGGTCATAGTTATTCCAATTTTTGCATTTTCATTTAAAATGGGTTCACGCATCTTTAGAAATATTTAACACTTATTTAACTTTATATATTTTCAATTACCTCAAATCAACTCAATTCTACATTTTTTACTCATCAATCAAGATAAACTTTCGGTTGAACAGTGAACCCTAAAATTCCAATATGCTCAAATCCCTAAAATTGAACTTAGAATGAGTTTATAGGCTTACCTTTAGCTTGTAGAAGTCGATATAAGCTTTACATTAGCGTTTAAACGTGAAACTCCCATATTGATTTGAAACCCTAAATCCTTTTTGTACTCTTCCTTACTATTTCAAGCCAAAATTGGAACCAATATGTAGAGGAGAAGATGAGAAATCACATGGAAAGCACGATTTGACAGAAACTTAGGGGATTGGCCTTGATTTGTGAGGAAAATTTGTGAGAAAGAGTAAAAGAAAGAATGTGTTTAGAGAGAGAAAGGTAAATGGACGAATGAAGAACTTACTAGAATGTTTTCCCCTCTTGGGTATTTACAAAAGTGGGCGAAAAGACCAATTTGCCTGTCGAATTTTACCCTGATTTGCGTCATGTATTGATACTTTTAGACTAGGGATCAATATTATTGAGCTGGGTATCGATACCTTTAGTTTAGGTATTGATCTGTTCCTTAGAAATTCGATTATGGAAATTCATTCAATCCCGAGTATCAATACATTAGCCTTTATGTATCGATCCTTTTCTTTTCAATGTATCTATACTTTTGTTGAAGGTATTAATCTAGTTCAACATGTAATTATTTTTGAACTCTCTGTCTTGAAATATATCGATACTTTCTCCATAAGTATCGATCTAGTCTACTTATAATTTTTTCCAACTCTCTGACTTGCAAAATATCAATACCTTTCTTCATAAGTATCGATCCGTTCATCAGTATTGACCTGTTTCATTAGTGTATCGATACATTCATAGAATTTATCGACACCTTCATTCAAGGTATCGATCTCTTCATTCCCATGTGTCGATACTTCTTACTCAAACTCGAATTTTCTCACAGATTTTAAGTTGAAACCACAAATTTTATTACCGAGTACGTCAGCAAAGGGCAATATACCGAAATCTTTCTTATGCTAAATTCCAAATCATAACTTTAATTTTATGGTATTCATATTATTTAACTTAAATTAAATTTACCTAAGCCTCAATACTGTGTCAACTAACCGTTACTATGCATGTGTGAAATGAATGTTATACAAATGACTACTTTACCTTTATATTCAAAGAACAAGGTTTAACATTATATCTTTATGACATAACCATAAAATAGGCACTAAACACTCCCAATCATTTCACACAAATTCGACTTACCGAAAATAGTAACTAGTCTGATTTTTGGCCGATATTCAAGCTCAATTTAACAATATATATATATATATATATTCCAACACTTTTATCAAATCTAAAAAGTTTCTTAAAAACCAATAATTGTAAGTTTAGAATCATTTGGAACAATAATTAGTCCACTCACCTGTTAAAATTTGACAAACTCGTGTCAATGCGTGGTCGATGGGCGTTCCGTTCGACAATCTACAATACATGACTTTTTCATAATTTATAGTTATAATTAAATACAATAACCATATTATGCATGCACACTTCCCTTCACCATAAACTAAAATGATTTAAATCACTGCGGCTTCAACCCAAAACTTTCCGGGTAAATTTCGCAATCTCATTACAATTATCCTACATAGTTTTCCTAAACGGGGAGCGATTTTAAACTCGCAATGCACTAAATTGGCAATGTATTACAACTTAAATTTTTGGTGGCACACTCTATTATGAGTCTAATCTTTATTGCACCTTAAAGATTCAAATTTCAGATCCAATTACTCAAGTTATGAATACCTAAGGGATGTTTATTGCATAGCAAGTGACTTTAAACTCGCACTGTGCTAAATTGAAAAATTATTATAAGCTAAGTTTTAGTGGTACACTCTATTATGAGTCTAGTTTCTACTATATTTTACGAATTTAGATTTCAAATCCGATTACTCAAGTTATGAAAAGTTTTCGACACATGACGCAAATATGACAAGATGCAGAGCAGAACATGATAGTCATTTTTTTGAATTTTCTAGGCATTCTTCTTTGAGCATCTTGAGCTAGTTTTTGGCTATGTCATTCTCTTATGTGTCTAATTTTCATAAAATTTTACGGCTTGTCAATCCAAGGCATAAAACTCACTCAGTATCTATTTTTTCGAACCCTGTTTATGAATTCCAACAACTAACGCTCACCCAATTCTCACTCGCGAACTCACCGCCCTTTATTATGCTCAACTCTGCTACTCTCGTATCATGTAATCACGCTTAAAATTTTCATTTTTCACACACCACCAAAATTTTCACGCATATAACATAACTAAACACTACCGTATATCTATAATGCATGCCAATAACATTTTTCACCATTTCATGCATCAATAACCCTTAAATTCTCTCATTCCTCATGTGTTATGCAGGGCCAAAGTACTACTACTTGTACAAATCATTGAACATTGCCACCCTCTCAAAATCAACCAATATGTATGATTGATAATACATGTCTCACTCATCATTTGTATCTATCTCAACAACATAATGCAATAATGTAAGCGACACACATGTCGAATACATATCGGTTGAACATGCAATGGTATACATATAAAGTGAAAGGACTACTATCCTGTGACATCTCCAGACCATAATTAGAATGTCCATATAACATATAACCCGAAAACATCAAATTTCAATTTATAACATCTCGTTCAGGCATATTATTGAACAATTTACATGTAATCTATACACAAGTCAAAGTATATATATCAAAACCATAGCTAAATATATATATATCTTCCAACTTCATCCTACACATATTAGCACCACACTTTTCATGCATTAACGACACCATAATTCCACAATTCTCATGTATAAACTAAACCAATACCCTTTCATATATATATAAAACAACACAGCACATACATATGTCACAATTTCATTCCAAAATTTCTAGAATTTCAAGGCAAATTGGAAGAATTTCTTACCTCCTTTTCTCAGCCAAGTTTTTCCCTCTCTTGGGTCTTACTTCACTCGACCAGGACAAGCTTTCTCTTCCTTGTTCTCATGAGTTGCTTTCTTCTCCATTGTTTTCCCATTCATGCTTGCTTCTTTCTCTTATGTCATTTTCATCTTCTCTCCCTCGACTCCCTCATTCGGCCAAATAAACTTTCTCTCATTTCATCCTTTAGCCAAAACTCATTTTTACACTTCTTTCTTGCTGTGATATCTCCTCCATGGCTATAATTTCCTTTTCCTTTCTCTCTCTTTCTCTTTCTTTTCTTTTCTAGATCAACCAAAACTTCCCTCTCTTTCTCAGTCATTGATCTCTTCTCATTCTTTTCGTTTGGCTTCTCACAGGTTTTGCTTCTCCTTTCTCCCTTTACCCGTTCATCTTTTCCATTCTTCTCACATTTTCTAAATAAAAGAGATCATCACAAAATAAAGAAATGTAGTGTTTTAAATGAAAAAAAATGTGGGCCAGGTTTAGGCTTAAATTGGCATATATATGGGCTGATACTATACATCCAATTGGGCTTATGTTACTTATTCATTTTCCAAATACCAATTGAACATTTAATTTGTCCAAAATTGTTAATTAAATGAGCATGTTTTTACATTTTATTTTCTAAGTTCAAATTGAAATTGTAATAACCAAAATCAATAACTCACCTTTCGAATTATTTATCTGTTATATTCGAAAAAATTTTATCCCAGTCAAAATTTTATTTAGAACAATTATGAAAAATTTCAGTCATTATAGTCCACCCTTAATTTGAACTTACTTGAGTTTAGCAGTGAGAAAATGAGAAGACCTTTACTTTTTCCTTTCTCCCTTTCTTTGTCTCTTTCTCGGCCAAAGAAGAAAATTTTCCAATTTTCTTCCTTTCTATTCAGCCAAGAAAAGTAAAAATAAACAAATTTTGACTTTTTAAAATAATAAAATATATATTATTATTTCTATCACATGGAAAAATAATATCCATTCATTTTTTCACTTTCTTTACTTGGCCAATTTTAAACCATGTGCTAGCATGTAATTGGCTAATTTTCTTATATTTATCCATATATTTAAATTATAATAATTAATAAATAAACACTTTATTTAATTAATTATTATAGTATTACTATAATACCCCTTTATAGTATTTACCATAAAATTATTTTATACAATATACTATAATACTCTTGTATGGAATATTTCATACATTTAATTTTTTAATAATTAATAATTAATTAATTAATTAATTAATTATTATGGTATTACCATAATACCCTCTTATAGAATTTACAATAAAATTATTTTATAGAATTTACTATAATATCCTTGTATGTAATATTTTATAATTAAGTGTCCCAATACTTAGAATACTTCTCAAGTAAGTTCCTTATCAATTTGAGTGTGACTCAATAGGTTTACTATAAAGTAGACAATAAATGTACATTAAATTATGAATTAAATTTTTTAATTTATTTGATGTTCGGTAAATCATCTCATAATTTATGAAATAAATTAAAATTCTTTAATTCACTTAATATTTAACAAATCATCTTATGATTAATTAAATATATCTACAAACCAAAATTGGCATCTAGTAATGTATCATGACCACCTGAATTATGATAAAGTAGGAAGCTTCAACATAAATCTTTTTGTAATCAGTTACCGTATAATTCAATCCTTCCTTCATACTTGCTCTATTTAGATCAAGGTCATAGTTATCCAATGTTATGTATAATAAATCTTGAAATCATAACTCATTTAGTGTACTGATATTGAGAACTCCTTCTCAATCACACATTGCATCTTGACCAAGGATTTCTTAAGTCATATCTCTATCATTCACATAGAGCACACTCTCACAATGTACTAAGAATGACGAATCCTTTATTAAATATTTATCTATCTCCATGAGTGTCGTACCATACCCAATAACTACCCGTAATGAACCTTATAGTCCATCTTGAGTTAGCATTTCACCTACAAGATAACTATGACATTCTCAAGTCTAAGGATTACTTAGACTACTGATACAAAGAATATTCAATTGACAGTAAAGTACAATTACCATTTGGACATTTCTGCCATGAGTTAATTTAGTGAACTCATTCTCTAATGAGTACCAACACACTTGCTTTAGTGTCACCACATAAGTGGTTTTATGAGAACAACTACCTTTTCAACAAACAAATATAGTGTGTACTTTTAATATCCGTGATTTTTTTCTTTCTTTTCGGTTGTATGAAATTAGAAATTTAAAATTTATGAGGGGTAAATTAGTAAAAATATTAAGGATAAATTTGGGCTTTCACATGAAGTATTTTGTAATGAAAATATTATGGAAAGATGGACTAAATTGATTAAGTTAAAAATTTTAGGACATAATTTGAATATTTTGAGAAGTTGAAAGACTAGAAGAATAATATCCAATTAAGTATCTTTATAAAGCATAAAACAAAAATAAAACTCTTTATTTTTCATTTTGCTTCCTCTCTACTTGTAGCTCCTCCTTACTTTTATCTCTAGGAAAATTTTGCCCTCATCCATAGAAATCAAGAATTATCTCTAAGGTTTCAAGCTTCCTTTTAATCAAGGTTAGTAACTTTAACATTTATTGCTCTTTTTCATGATTTTATCGAGAAATTAAGTTAAGAAACATGAAAAATATGAGATATAATCTATCTAGCATGATTTTGTGTTGATTTGTTAAGATTAGAATGAGATTTAGAAGCATGAACAAGGGAAGAAGTAGAGATGCAAAAACAGGGGATTAAGCTTGCTGAATAGGGGTACATTTTATTATTTCTTGGTTTGATATTGACGTGTATATATTTTTTCGATATTTACCCAAGAAAATTAACATCTAAACAAAAGTTTTTGTGGTTGAATCATCCCAATCGGATAAATATAAAAATAGATATGAATTTGTGAAATTGGCTGATTTGCAGGAAATTCTATTACAGTGTAAGTTAGGAAATTTGAATTAATCTTCAAGATTTTGTTCTTGATGTTTATATGATTATTTTTTTCCTTAAATTAGACTTGTCTATGGAATTTATCCAATTGGAATTACCTCAAAATAAGTTACCAAAATAAAGTTATGAATTTTCAAAATTAGGAAGTTAACATGGAATTCAAACTAGGCTTTAATATTTTAAGGAATTGTTGGGAATGGATGATTGATTATTATGGATTATTATGGCTTATGAATGTATGGTTATTTACTAATATTTGATGATATTTGAGCATATGTGAAAAGAAATAGAAAAGAATTGAGTAATAGAAGGAAGAAGGAAGAAAAAAAGGATGAATGGTGGAAGAAAAAGGGAATGAGAATATTGAAGGGATTTAGGCATTCTAAGTCAATTGAGCATGTATGTTATGATACACCTCGCATGCGAGAGGAATTAGACGACGTGAATTGTGAAATGTAAATAATTTGACTATCGCTATGAGTAGATAATTTATGTGACATATTTTAATTAATTATGTTTATGAACCTTGAATTAATTCTTTACATGTATATACATTGATTTATAAGACGAAGCATTTTATGGATATAACATGATGCATTATTTCCAAGTATGAATATACATTCAAATTCAAATTTGTTTATGTATATAACTTGCTAAGAACCATATAATTATCTATATGAATTGTAAATATGGTTTACAAAGATATGTTTATGGATGAGATTTTTTTTATGGCATTATATGATTTTGGCTCCACCGAACCTAGTGTATAAAAGTATATTCGTGATTGGAATATGAGAGTTGTGTGCTACACCTTTGTAGTGGGAGCCATCTCCAGAATCCCTTATTCTATTATTTGGATTTGGGAGCTGCGTGCTACGCTTTCGTGGTGGGAACCACCTCCAGAATCTCGATCCTATGTTTTAGCTCTTTAGGAGTGCATCATATTACACATATGCCTTTGGGGTGTGTTTATTGTGTTTTGGCCTTTAGGGCTGGCTACTAGTATGCTTTATTTCTATGAATTTCTACAGTTAATTTATGGATATAAATTATACACGATAGTAAGGGGAGCCTAAGCTATGATACATGGATTGTTTATTATCAAATTATTCTACATGATTCTACAACTAATGATTTTATTTATGATAAAATATTCATCCACATGGTATTTGTGCATATCAATTATTGCGTTACAACTTTTTAAAGATTGGTACAAAATTTACCTTCATTGCTTTTGAATATTAAAAGGATTGTGCTATAATATCTCATGATTTCAATAAAATGGTTTACATGTCTAGTCACTAAGATGCATATTCTCATTCTTTTAAAAATATTTTCCCCTCCCAGATAATTGATAGAGTGAGAAGTTACTGCTTTCCTCAGCTTCAAAGGTTAAACATATTTAATGTGGTGGGTATCCATTCTGCACAGTATAGGAAATTAGATTTTATTTTGTTGATGTAGTTGTTATCTTATGGTGGCTGTTGAGTTTATATAAGTGTATATATATATATATATATATAAACATACATATATATATATATATAGCAATGATGAATTATGAAGAAGATATCTTAATCTTATACATTGATGAATGGGTATTATATCTGAGAATTATATGCAGGTTGATAAGGATGAATACTTAAAGGATATTCTGCCGGAATTTAGGTGGAGATTTCGATTGGAATGTTATAGTACTAGTTTATTTAGTACTATAAAAGCCCCACTTTATAGTCTTATAACTGGGAATATTTAAGAATGATGCATCTAATATATCTATATCATAGGTATGATCTCATTATAATTAGATATATATATATATATATATCACAAACATTCTATGGACTTCACCATTATACAAATAAACATGTAAATTAATGTTGAAAGAAATTACCATAAAATATTAATTTCTTTACTAAAAGTAAAGATTTACAAGTGATAATGTCCATCACAACAACTTGTGATTGGCTGATAGGGCATAACTCTTACACTATCACTCCATGTGGTTGAGGAGATTCTCCTATGATTTTAGAATTATATTACATTCAATCTCTGATTGGAGTAGTCATTGAAACCGAGTTTCTAATGTTTGCGATAAAATTATAAAAAGAGTTTCCAAATATTATCTACGTAGTGTGAATATATAGATAAAATAAAATTGAGTACAATATAGACTTGATGGTATAATCTATATCTACATACTCAACTAGGATATTGGATAACAGTAGGACTATATGTATACGATAACTTAATTTGCATAGTTCACGAGAATTCATGTCGTTTGGGATCGCTATGATAGGTAGGTGGATATCACTCATGAACTTACATAAAAGTTCTATATGACAGGTGCACGTGAACCTAGCAAGTCACATAACATGGAGTGTAAGCTGTTGGCCTAGGTGGCACACCCAAGAAGAGGTGAATTGAGTTTTAATAAAAATAAATTAATGCACTCAAAAAAAATATTTTTGTTCAAATAATGATGTGCAATTGTATGTAGCAACAAAATCTACAAATTATAAATATTTGAAATATAAAAGATAAGAAGATGAGAAAATAGGTTCGAAATTTTATAGTGGTTTGACAAATATGTCCTATATCCACTCTCTTGAATTCGTTCTACACCGAGGTTCCACTAGTCTTCTTGTTTGGTCTAGGTCAAGTGTAACTCAATTACAACTTTTTCTTAGTAGTGAAGGGCAACCACAACAACTTGCTTTAAACTAGGTGAAATGAAACCCAAAGAAGAACTTCCTTTGAACGAGTGAAGTGTAACCTAAATAAAAAATTATCCTAAAAATGATATAGAAAAGTTTTCCTACCAATGGATTGATTTTATAATTTAATCTCATAGCAAATTTTCTTTCAAGATAGATAATGAACTAGTAAGAAAATAAGAGAAAGTAAAAATTTCTGCAATTTGTAGTTTACTTGTTGATTTTAGCTGTATCTTAGTTTTTCTTTCTCTTGTTTCTCTGTCAAGGGAGCTCCATTTATAATGAAAAAGATTTCCCAAGATTTTCTCCAACGGATAGTTTGACTTATTTTCAGAAAAGATTTTGTGAAAACTAACCGTTATGTTTTGAAATTTTTGTCAAGTATCGATCTGTATAGATTCATAAATCGTTCCGTTCATTTTGGAGATTTCTTCATTTTATTTTCCAAACTTCAAGTATCGATCTGTTTGAAGGATGTATCTATCCATTTGTCAATTTCAAATGTTTATAAGTTTTCTCGACATGTCTTCTCAATGTATCAATCTAGTAAAACTTGTAATTTATTTTAAAGTCTTTAACTTGAATGTATCGATATGTTTTCTTGTATGTATTAATCTGGTCTAAATTGTAATTTCTTTTAAACTTTTTGACTTGAAAGTATCAATCTGTTTACTTAAAGGTATCGATTTGATCCAAGTCGTAATTTCTTTCAAACTCTCTGACTTAAGAGTATTGATTTTCACATTTGTATGTATTGGTTTGTTCTCATGAAGGTATTGATCCATTGTACTGTCCATATCGATCTCTTCTCTATGTATCGATTCTCTAACTCCATGTATTGATTTGTTGGCTTATACATAGAATTTTTTTATGAAAAATATTAATCTTATACTTTTAACAAATAATTAACAATATGTATTCATATAATATCATCAAAAACATATATACATATCAATCTCCCTTTAGTTCAACACATTTAATAACATATATTCATGTTACAAGGGAATTTAATGTCATTAAAAACTTAGAAACACATCATGAACATTAGAGGCTTAAGTAATATTAATCAATAGTTTATTAAATGAATTAATAAACTAATTATAATATGATTCTAATAGTTTATTAAAGTGGCTAATGTGTAAATATTAAACATAATGTATAGAAATTAAGCATGATATGTAAAAAAATGTGATAACAAAGCTTTGCAAAATGTTGATTAGTGTAAAGATTTGTGACATATGTATTGACATGTGTTAGAAAATCATTTGAACTTGCATGCTATATAAAGTCAATTGAGTTTTGGTTTTAAAGATGAAAAAACTTGCCTTAAATTATTACTACTTATAAAACCTCTTTACTACTTTTGAGAATTTAGATCTTCTCTATTGTAAACTCTCAGTGGACAAGCCAGAGACTATCCTCTAGTGGAGGTCTTACTTTAGAATTAACAATTGTTGCTTGAAACTCACCCCGATAACTAATAAGGTATGATTTATTGTTTAATTAATTTTATACTTTGATAACTATTATCATGTATCTATACTGGTAAGTAGTGTTTTTGTATGGTTATGTGCATGCTTAGGAAGATTTTGTCACCAAGGCAATATAATACCTAAGAAGATTGGTTTTTAAGTGAGACCATTGTTTTTTTTTACAATAAAATATGTTTTATTGTTTTCACTTTTAATTTATTCAATAGTTGTATACAAATTATACTGTTTGTATTGTCTCTGTTGTGAACTTATAGCAAGTAGGATTTGACCTGTATACACTAATAGTTTTATGGGGTCATTGATGAGATATGACAAATTAACTATCTTGTGTTTTATATCATTGTTTTCAAGTGTGATTAGGTTAACAATGCAAGGGGTGTTAAAGTAAATAACTTAGGATTCACTATTGTTAACCTGTTATGCCCTAACCCTGGGTTATTGACATATGACAATCGTCGCGCATCCTTAGGTTACTTTCCATAAATTGGAACACACCCTATGAATGTGCAAGGTAACAAATTTATATTAAAATTTAAAACTTAGAAAATGAATCCTCACAATAGTACATAATTAATAATACATAGAGGTATTTTAAACTAAAATACAAACTAATTTAGTAAATTTCAAATAAGTTTACACATTGTAATACAAATTAATGAGAGTATTTTTCAATAGACCTTGAATATTGGCTTGAGTTGAGTGCCTGAAAAGCAGAAATAATGGTTTCTCTAAAAGCCTGCCACTACGGCAATCAAAATCGTTCGGAGTACTCTAAAATATTAATAAACAATAAGTATACATCTATACTCAGTAAGTGAACAATCATAATATCTACTTTTGTATAAACAAAGATAGGTTGGGTACATAGTATGCAAATAACTGATTTAATAAACATAAATCAATAGTGGACAAAATAATTATGCAACTTATTAAACAATTCAGTCCAAGATCAAATCAATATAAAATACACTAAGGGTTGACTAACACCGTTTACACACAAATACTTACTTTTATAAACAAAGATAGATTGGGTACATAGTATGCAAATAACTGATTTAATAAACATAAATCAATAGTGGATAAAATAATTATGCAACTTATGAAACAATTCAGTCCAAGATCAAATCAATATAAAATACACTGAGGGTTGACCAACACCATTTACACACAAATACTTACTTTTATAAACAAAGATAGATTGGGTACATAGTATGCAAATAACTGATTTAATAAACAT
>JAXCLQ010041506.1:3577-21762 GCA_035584115.1 Cedrela odorata | reverse complement strand
GGTCAAGGAAAGCAGCTGAAATTTGAGCCCCGTCCGTTTTGGATATATGTGTTTGCAATTGATGCTGAAGAACTTAAATTTGGGAGGAATGCTGTGGATTTGAGCCAACTTATTCAGGAATCCATGGAGAAGAGCTACGAAGGTTCTCGTGTTCGACAGTGGGATGTAAGTTTCAATCTTTCAGGAAAAGCAAAAGGAGGAGAACTTGTTCTGAAACTGGGGTTTCAGATTATGGAAAGAGATGGAGGGATTGACATTTACAGTCAGGTTGGGGGATTAAAGTCTAGCAAATCTAGAAATTTCTCGTCTTTTGGCCGTAAGCAATCAAAAACTTCATTTAGTGTCCCTAGTCCAAGGATGTCAAGCCGCGCTGAAGCTTGGACTCCTTCAAACGCAGGAGCAAGAGCAGATCTTCAAGGAATTGATGACTTGAACCTTGATGAACCTGGCCCTGTTCCATCATCCTCTCCCTTTGTTCAGAAACCTGAAGAACCAGAAACAATAATGGAAGATCTTGATCTTCTGGACTTCGAAGTTGTGGATAAAGGAGTTGAGATACAAAACAAAGAAGTGGCTGAGGGAAAAGAATCAGAAGAAACTTACGAAGGAAGGTCAGCATCAAGCGAGATCGTTAAGGAAATGGTGCATGATCCAGTACATCTGACAAGATTGACAGAGCTTGACTCAATTGCTCAGCAAATAAAAGCCCTTGAATCTATGATGGGAAAAGAAAAAATCATCAAAACAGAAGAAGAAACTGAATCACAAAGATTAGATGCAGATGAACAAACTGTGACGAGGGAATTTCTTCAAATGCTTGAGGATGAAGAGACTAATGAATTCAAATATAATCCACATGAAATTTCTCCACTGAAACTACACGGAACTGAGGATTCAGTGGATGTTGAAACCAAAGTATACCTCCCAGATCTTGGAAAGGGCTTAGGTTCTGTGGTTCAAACTAGGGATGGAGGCTATTTAGCTGCTATGAATCCTCTGGATACTGAAGTTGCAAAGAAAGACACTCCAAAACTGGCAATGCAAATATCAAAACTGCTGGTCCTTCCATCGAATAAATTCATGAGTGGGTTTGAAATATTTCAGAGGATGGCAGCTGCTGGATTTGAGGAACTCAGCTCGAAAATTTTATCTTTAATGCCCATGGATGAACTGATGGGTAAAACAGCAGAACAGATGGCTTTTGAAGGCATTGCTTCTGCGATCATCCAAGGTAGAAACAAAGAAGGTGCTACTTCAAGTGCTGCACGTACCATCGCTGCAGTAAAAACCATGGCAACTGCCATTATTACAGGAAGGAAAGAGAGAATTTCAACAGGAATTTGGAATGTGAACGAAAATCCATTGACAGCAGAGGAGATTTTAGCTTTCTCATTGCAGAAGATTGAGACGATGGCAGTTGAAGCCTTAAAAATTCAGGCAGAAATGGCTGAGGAAGATGCTCCGTTTGATGTTTCTTCATTCAATGAGAAGACAATTACAGGAAGTGACAAAGATCATAATCACCCACTTGCTTCTGCCATTCCGCTTGATGATTGGATCAAAAATCACAGCTTGAACACTTCTGATAGTCGGCCAGGGGACCAAAAGACAATCACACTATCAGTGCTTGTCCAGCTGCGAGATCCAATCCGGCGATACGAGGCAGTTGGGGGCCCTGTAGTAGTACTTATTCATGCAGCACGTGCTGAAATCAATGAGGAAAAATATGAAGAAGAAAAGAGATTCAAAGTGACGAGTTTGCATCTGGGAGGTTTGAAGGTACGAACAGAAGGAAAGAGAAATTTGTGGGACAGTGAAAGGCAAAGACTGACTGCTATGCAATTTCTGTTGGCATATGGCCTAGGAAAGGCAGCTAAAAGGGGGAAACATGTATTTATAAAGGGGCAAGATTTGTTGTGGAGCATTTCCTCGCGAGTAATGGCTGATATGTGGCTTAAACCAATGAGAAATCCAGATGTAAAGTTTTCCAGGTAAAACAAATGCCTTGGTTATTTATTCCACTAGTATTAAAGAGTTATTTCGTACTTGTATTTCTTCACAACTGTCCTTCGTGGCAAGAAATACAAAAGAGCGAGTAAAAACTGTAAGAATTAAAGATTATCTTTTCCTCAGATTCTAGTTTAATAAAGACTTGTATGAGATTTGCTGCACTTGTAAAGAGCTTTTGTCTTGATATTCTTGTAATGGAAAGTACAATTTCCTTTTTATCATTACTTGTATTGGCTATAGTTTTTCTGAATATAATGATTACGTAAATGTATGAACAGACCATCAAAATACATGCATCTGTGTGAACAGGAAAAAGTAGGATACCGGTAATCTCCGTGGTGAGGATCCATCCTTGAAATGATGATTTTCCGGACTTTAAATTCCTTTAACGTAAAAAGGACAGCCAGCTTTCTTACGAAGTGACAATCATAGAAAACTCATACGTTCCTTAAAACACGAATGGGCATCCAAGCAGAAAGCTAATCAATTCAGAAGCCATGGCAAACTTCTCACTGTGCTTACTCTAGGAATTAATGGAACTAAACTGCCTCACCATAACTTCCTGTATTTTCTATCTTTTCTCTAATAATCTGTTCCAAAACACTGTAGGTATCTTTGATTTGGGGATGATTCACGTCATCAATAGTAAACACAGTTACCGTGTTACCAACCTCCATCCAGGCTCCAGCTACATACAGGATTCTTTGTAATTCCTTTTTCTCTCATCGGTTTCCTTACACCTGCATCACTGTCTAGTTTTCCAGAATTTGAATATAGATTTGCTAGAAGAATATAACTTCCAGAGACTTCAACATCCAGCTCAAGCAAATTCCTCACCACAAGTTCTGCTAATTTTGTGTTACAAAGGATCCGACAAGCACCAAGGAAAGCTCCCCATAGATCAACAGTTGGCTTAAAAGGTATTTCATCAATCAAACTCTTGGTCTCCTCAAGCAACCCAGGTCTACCAGGCACGCGAAATGCTCACATGTGCGTGAGATGCAATAATCTTTAGTCATGGAATTAAAATATAGTTTACCTCCAGTCACAAGCCCTGAATGGCTACAACCCGACAGAACAGACACAAAGCTAATATGATCAGGTCTGCATTTCATCTTTACCATATTCTCGAAAATCACAATAACTTTCCTCCCCTGGCCGTTCTGTGCATATCCTGTCGTCATTGAATTCCAAGAAATCAGAATTTTCATAGATATAGAATCAAAAGTTTTTCGTGCTTCTTCTACCTGTCTGCATCTGGAATACATATTGACAACACTATTTGCCACTGTAACTTCGGAACCAAAACATTACCAGCTTGAGAAATTGCAGTGTATGGCAAAAACTTTGTTTCCCGCGTTTTGATGCAAGCTAATATCAAAACTACTAGACCCATTTTCATGCAAGCTAGAATCCTTAGGCCTGTAGCTGACATGGATCACTTCGATTAGGTATGTCAGACATAAAATATATGTAAGGTTTGACATCAAGACAAATAATCACGGTCAATAAAACGACGTCGTAAGAATGTTCTCATCGTACTGGGCTATTTCCAGAGTCCATTACTTTAAATCCATACGGGCCAGAGAGTCCAAGACTTTCCTTCCCTATTGTTAAAAGTTTATATGAAAATGGAAATAAACATAAACATAAACGTAATTTTTATTAATTAAAAAAAATAAGTATAAAATTTTTAATAAATTTGCATTAAATTGTTAATAATTATGCATATTTAATAAATTAATAATTTTTTTGGTGAAAAATAAATAATAATTTAATGAATATTATTATAAATTTGTGTTGGTGTTTGCCTTTATGATGATACCTTACTCCAAAGACTTTTAAGGAAGCTTCCAATTAACCTTTTATTATTGTTCAAATTCAAATGTTTCCATAACAAGTAACACATAGAGAAAAAGATTTATTATTTATTTATTTTCTAGAAAAAGTTGTAAATAAATTAAAAATTGACAATAATAATTATAATAATATAAAAGAAAACGACATGCGAATCTACTTAGAATATTTCGTTTTAGCTTTTGAAGAAGATTTCAGGAATCAAAGAGGAGGAGGTAGCAACATCATGAATAAAATCAAACCACACGTTATTTTTTCGCAGTTGGCACGTGCAGAGAAAGCTGGCCTGGCTTTACAAATTTTAAAATTGGATAGCCCATGTGATGTGGCAGTACCATACATTGCTCCGCAATTGTCTCCTTCACAATCTTCTTGCATAACCCGACCCGACCCGACCCATTTTTCTGGATTCTTTGGCATGTAATATTTTCTATGCTTATAAAAAGTATACTACTATTTGAAGAAGTCTCTTTTCAGAAGAGGAGTTAAAGAATACAAAGATTAATATGAAAAGGTTTAAACTTGTAGTATTACATCTTAGTTATGAAGAAAAGACTAATCATGACTCATGACATGCCATTAACACCCGACCCCACCCGACCCATATATGTTTATATTCCAAACTCATTCGTTATTTAGCGATTTCATTCCTTTTTTGCATGGGATGGAATATTCATTATCACACAAACTCGGAATTGGGGCCATAATGTCGTCTTGAATTTTTATATTTTTAATCAATATTTAATTGGTCAAATTATGAATTTTAAATAAAATATAAATAACTTCAAAGATCCCATCTGAAAAGAAGGTAGAAACCTGAAAGTAGAAATAAAAAAAATAAAAAAAATAAAAAAAGGAAGAAAAATCCGAGCAGAAAAGACATCTTGTCAATTTCCAACGGTAGATGTCAGAAGACAACAGTGCAAGTAAAGTAGAGCAAAACCTCATCATCAACTTCTATTATTATACTAAACTTTGAATAAGCCTAAATAATAACTACTGCCAATGCTTCTCATTTGCTTGATGTGTCTATTAGCCATAGATTAGTGGGAGGTTCCAAACGCTCTTTTATTTTTATTTTTATTTTTTTACTTCTTACTGAGAGTTTTTTGACGTAAATTTTGAAGTTTTATTTATTTATTTATTGTGTTTAATTGAATCTGACACAACTTTGCTTCTGGGTTTGGACCAGAGTTTACAGTCGAAGTTGTTAAGAGTTCCCGAAGAGACGGGCACTGTTATTATGAGTTCATAGAACTCGTTGTACTGAGTTAAGTGGCGAGTGTTGTTTCAAGGATTATTGAGAAATTAAAGAAAAACAACTTTTTATTTATTTATTTTTTTGTTTCAGCTTCTCGCTCTTCTTGTCTGTACATGAAGATTCCATCCAAATCGCCAGTTCATTTATCTGCAAATTTTTCTGTTCTGTATACTAGATTATTTATTTTTCCTTTTTTCTAAAGCTCTCCCTCCTAAATGCTAGCCCTTTTTATGTTGTGTATGCTTTAAATTCACTATCTTTCTCTCAAGAAAGCTCCTTTGGCCTGACCCTTTTGGATTATCAATAGGTGAGGAATCTAAGAGATCTGATTTTTCTATTTGTTGATGTTGACGGATTTTCTGGTTTCTTCTTGACTGAGTAGCATTACTATGTTTTATTATTTATTTGTCGATTGCCACTGTTTGATATGTAGATGTGGATTTGCTTGTATTTTTAATAAAATAGTGAATCTATGGATTTGGTATTGTGTCCATTGGTCTGACTGTTATGCTTGGTTGATTGACAGAAACCAATTATTTTACTAGTGATAATTGGATCAGTGTCAACAACGGGAATGATTGATTGTTTGATTTGTGATCTGGGATTTTCTACTATTGCAGTTTAGAGCGAGTATTGGAGTTTCAATCATTGGTGAAAAGATGAAAGGAGCTGCACTCGTAGCCATTGCTGCTACTATTGGTAACTTCTTGCAAGGATGGGATAATGCAACAATTGCTGGTACTTCTTTACATATTCAGTTTTTTTATCCTTTTTTGGTTCCTCAGTGTTAACAAGAAATTGATACTGATTTCATAGTTCAAATTTAGCGAATGTTGATTGGAAATTTATTTCAGAATCTGTTGATCTGTAATTTCTTTTCTCAATTCATGACTACGTCGTTTGTGTCCATTTGCGATTGAAACTGAACAGACCAGTTGGTACTAAATGTCAGTTTGTAATGTGCAAATGTTGCACAAAATGCATTTGTATAGTCTTATTTCTATGGTATGATTTCAGGGGCTATTGTTTACATCAAGAAGGACCTTGATTTGAGTACTACTGTAGAAGGTCTTGTAGTGGCCATGTCACTTATTGGAGCCACCGCCATTACAACATGCTCAGGACCAATATCAGATTGGCTTGGTCGGCGGCCAATGCTTATAATCTCATCAATCCTCTATTTTGTTAGTGGTTTGGTAATGTTATGGTCGCCAAACGTTTTTGTCCTCTGCATAGCAAGACTGTTGGATGGATTTGGAATTGGTTTGGCAGTTACTCTCGTGCCGGTCTACATATCCGAAACTGCTCCGTCAGAAATAAGGGGATTGTTGAACACTCTTCCACAATTCACTGGTTCGGGTGGCATGTTTCTATCATATTGTATGGTTTTTGGGATGTCATTGCTGTCCTCGCCTAGTTGGAGGTTAATGCTTGGAGTTCTTTCAATTCCTTCTCTTCTCTATTTTGCATTTGCAGTATTTTACTTGCCTGAATCTCCTCGGTGGCTTGTTAGTAAAGGAAAGATGGTTGAGGCAAAACAGGTCCTCCAGAGATTACGTGGCAGGGAAGATGTTTCAGGTTCACTTTTGATCATGTTCTTTCTTTGTGTACTTGAGAATTTTCTTTTTGCTTATTTAAATGGATCCATTGAGCCATGACTTGAGTGTCCGATCTTGTGCATGATTTTCTTAAATCAATTTTGAGATATGAACTACATACATGCACATTTGAATACTTTTCAGTGAGATTTAGTATCTTTATATAAGCCAATGCACATTGAGTTAAATTCCCTGGAGCACAGAGAGTATAATTACCCTAATTTACTCAGTTCTTACTTTAGTATTAATGATTTGGTTGGTTTAATTTAATACTTTTAATATACAGATTTGAAAGTTATTCTATTTTCACCTCCACTCTTAAAATTTGTGCATGGTCTTCTGCTATGTTTTCTCTGCCTCTTTGTTTGTATCTCTACTATAACTAGTTTGATGAGAATCACCTTCCAAAAAGTTCTATCTCAACATCAGATGACATATATTGACAGTGCAAAATTTTTCCATTAAAATCTTTTTAAACTTCTTGATCATCATTTGTTGATGAGATACTTGTAAATGCATCAAATCGGTGCATGACCATGTGCTACAAGTTGTTCAGTGTTACAACTCTTGATATGATAAGAAAAAAGCAAATTCAAAGACAAAAAATAAAAACCTATAATTGAATAAAAACAACCCAATTCTATTTATATGGCTTCTTGATTGATGTTATATGTGCATTGAATGGCAAGATATTGAAATGAGGAAGGAAAAAGTTACACATATATTTGGTGACAACCATTCCAATTGACCCTGAGATTACTGTGGTTTAGCAATGTATGGAAATTGGAAATTTTTACACCCCGGCTATCTTTCTCTGTTTAATGCTTAATTTATGACTATTCATCTTGTGTGTCTTTCTCAAGTTTCTTTATTCTTCAGGTGAGATGGCTTTGCTGGTTGAAGGTCTTGGAATTGGTGGTGAAACATCTATTGAAGAGTATATAATAGGCCCGGGTGATGAACTTGCTGATGGAGAAGAACCGACTGCTGAGAAAGACAAAATCAGGTTATATGGACCCGAAGAGGGCCTCTCATGGGTTGCCAAACCTGTCACAGGACGGAGTTCTTTGGTGCTTGTCTCACGCCAGGGAAGCATGGCGAACCAAAGTGTCCCACTTATGGACCCTCTTGTAACTCTATTTGGCAGTGTCCATGAAAAGCTTCCGGAGATGGGAAGTATGCGAAGTATGCTTTTTCCAAACTTTGGAAGCATGTTTAGTACAGCCGAACCTCACGTTAAACATGAGCAGTGGGATGAAGAGAGCCTACAGAGGGAAGGAGAGGACTACACATCAGAGGCTGCTGGGGCAGACTCAGATGACAATTTGCATAGTCCGTTAATCTCTCGCCAGACAACTAGCATGGAAAAGGACATGGTCCCCCCACCTTTGCATGGCAGTATTTTGAGCATGAGACATCGTAGCAGTCTCATGCAAGGAACTGGGGAGGCAGTTGGTAGTACAGGCATCGGTGGAGGTTGGCAGTTGGCGTGGAAATGGTCTGAGAGAGAAGGCGAGGATGGAAAGAAAGAAGGTGAATTTAAAAGGATTTACTTGCACCAAGAGGGTGTTCCAGGATCTCGACGTGGATCCCTTGTTTCACTTCCTGGTAATGACGTGCCTGAAGATGGTGAGTATATCCAAGCCGCAGCTCTGGTAAGCCAGCCTGCTCTGTACTCCAAGGAGCTTATGAATCAGCATCCAGTTGGACCAGCAATGGTTCATCCTGCTGAAACTGCTTCAAAAGGACCAATTTGGGCCGCTCTTCTTGATCCCGGAGTTAAGCGTGCATTGGTTGTCGGGATTGGAATACAGATACTACAGCAGGTAGTTAATTGTTTTATTCATTGATTGCTCTACTTTTTCTCCCTTTGAATTAAAACAAAAGCAGTGATCCTCATAGCAAAATTTTCAATTTTAATACATGCACATGGTTTTATTTGTCTTTTTTTTTTTTCATCCTCCTTTTAGCATTTTGGTGCTGAGAGATCAAAATGAAAACAGTGGTTCAGTTTTTCTTCCCCCTTTTTTCTCTCATTTGGCCTTGTTATTCTTCAAACTGTACTTCAATTTTTGTGACTTGTATTTGATTACATGATGATTAATGCTGTAAGCTTGATAATCTAATATAATTCGTCAAATGTATGGGGCAGTTTTCTGGCATCAATGGGGTCCTTTACTATACTCCTCAAATCCTTGAACAAGCAGGTGTTGAAGTTCTTCTTTCAAAGTTGGGCCTTAGTACGGAATCTGCATCGTTCCTTATCAGTGCTGTCACAACCTTGCTGATGCTTCCTTGTATAGGTGTAGCCATGAAGCTCATGGACGTATCAGGCAGAAGGTAATTTCTTTTTCTATAGTAGTTCTGTATCTGTAGGTTTTTGGTAATATTTTCTTTCTGTCTTGTCATTGTCAAAATTGATGAGAAAGTGTAGTTAGAAAAGATAATGTTTTTACACCTTTAGTAATTAAATGCCATGATCTGAATGCCAAAATTCCCTAAACTGTTTTCTAAATGCTATCTGGTTGAAAATCTATATCTTTTTCTTGAAAGTTTTCAGTTTTAATACCACTTTGACATGTAACATTGTTCTATCCATCGAGCAAAATTGCATATTCTGATTTTGAACAAGTTGGAAACCTCACACTCCTGCTCTTGTGCATCGGACTTGTTATCTCAAAGATTGAAATAGGGAAGCACTCTTGTGCAGCCAACTTGTCATCTCAAAGATTGAAATAATCTGTCATGCATAACTGATATAGTCAATGAAAATTGTTTCAGCTTCGTATACTTCCCTTGCCAACATAACTCTCTCTTCTTTCATAAAGAAAATTCAACTTTTATGCTTGCTTTATCAAACTAATCAACCCCTTATTGCAGGCAACTGCTGCTCACCACAATTCCTGTCCTGGTAGTATCACTTGTCATTCTTGTCATTAGCGAAACTGTGGGAATTAGCTCGGTCATCAAAGCCGGAATCTCAACAGCATGTGTTGTGATCTACTTTTGCTGCTTTGTTGCAGCTTACGGGCCAATTCCAAACATCCTCTGCTCAGAAATCTTTCCAACAAGGGTCCGTGGCCTCTGCATCGCCATTTGTGCCTTAGTTTACTGGATTTGTGACATCATTGTCACCTACACATTGCCTGTGATGCTCAGTTCAATTGGCCTCGCGGGTGTTTTCGGCATTTATGCCATTGTGTGTGTCATCTCTTGGATTTTTGTCTTCTTGAAAGTACCAGAAACCAAAGGCATGCCTCTGGAAGTCATTACTGAATTCTTTGCTGTTGGGGCACGGCAAGCTGCCACCGGACAGGCAGACTAAGTGAAAGCTTCTGAGTAGTTTGTTAATTCATCTGCAGTCCTGTTCGGAGAATTTTTTTTGCCTGCAATTAGAATGAATCAGGATATTCTTTTCAAATAGAGATTGTTGGTTGTGTTAAATCCCTATCATTGATTTATGGCATAATGTCTGATTAGTGATTATTGATGCTTTCCCGTGAGGTTTGTCCTTCTATTCTAAAACCATTTATGAGGAATTATCAAATTAGTCTATGGATTGTAAAAGTTATAAATAGGTTTACAAATTTATCACTTATTTTAAATTGGGTTAAATAAACAGTTTAAGCACAGTATCAATATTTTACCATTGCCCTCTAGGGGAATTATTGATTTATGTGATTATATTATATTAAAATAAAATAATAAGAATTGGTAATCTAGTAACTTTTACTAAATGAATGATGATATCTAGTAAAATTATGGACCTATTTGTTACTATTGTATATCAGAGGGACCTGTTTGATAGTCACCTTTTAATTAATGCCCAATTATTCTGTATTCATGCTGGAGAAACAAATATCAGGCTATCATCAATCAAACTGCATAATTCAGACAATAAAAATCCTTGATCATAATTAAAACTCAGGGTACATAAAATAAATTGCATATGTAAAACTAATTCATATTTACAGTCGGCCAAACAAAAACTGAATACTTGAGGGGCAATTTCAACAGGTAATCCAGACAATTCCATAATAATATCTGAAAATTAGGAGTTCACTTCAGAGTAATGACATTGTTTCGAAACTGAATCTCGCTTAGGGTTCCTGCATTTCCTCCAAGGATGAATTACTTCCAAATCCGTTTGGAGCTTCATCTGATTTTGGAGGCCTTGAAGTACCAGATTGATTCTTAAAGGGGTTCTGTTCATCAGGCTCTTGTGATGTCGGATTTAACTTGAATGCTCTCTCGAAATCTTTGGCATTGCTTGAGTCGATCCCTAATTTATTAAGCTTTTGCTCCTGCAAACAAACGACAGAAAATCTTAAAGTGAAGAGCCACAAATTTTTTCAGATACCAAGATCCTATTGACTAACAGATGCAAAGATGGGCATGATTGAAAACTTAATAGTCAAAGTGTTCCTAGCAAAATAAATGCATTTGCTATGGTCAAGAAATAGTGTGAACCATGTCTAAGATAAGGACCAAGCAAAGTTAGCAAACCTAATCTAATAATATAATACAGGGCAAATTTTGAATTAAACACTGGAAATTTAATTTCATATTTCCCATGGTCCAGTATGGCACATGGTCTAGTTGCCAAAAGCAATCACAAATTGCCAAAGGCAGTCATTGATGGAGCTACCAGCATGGTCTCCGAATTAGGCCTACTAAATGGTAAAGATCTTATCTTTCTAGACAGTTGATTACTCTAGATGCAACTTCTCTTTGTTGCACAGTGTTAATTTTTCATTTTTAATCGTAAATCTTAATAATGTTAAACATTCGAGATTTGAAACAACTTACAATTTGAAGGGCTTCAAGCTTTCTCTGCAGTGCCTCGTGCTCAGCCTGAATACGAAAAGGGACACCATGCTTTTGATACACATTGTTCTGTGCCAAGTCTTCATCGATGTCACTGGCAGTGGTAGCAAATGGATGATTTGCAGGAATCCATCTGATTGTATCAGGGTCAACATCAGGAGGTATCAAGTCCCCTTCTTTAAGGAACATAGTCGGTCTCTTCCATTGATATGCTCGGGACCTCCTTTTCTGATGGATAGCTTGTTCCTTTTCGGTAAGAGTAACCGGAGCTAAGCGATAAACCTTACCACACATCTCCACAGTTGAATTGCTTTTACGAACCTTCACTAACGGATTATTGAAGGGGTCCTCATACTTGAGAGGCCTTGAGCTGTAGAAAGACATTTCAAAAAATAAACCACATCACTTGTGCACAGTCATTTTAACTAAAAGCTTGGCATCTAAGAAAGTTCAAATGTAATTCCTACACCAGCATAACAAACTGAAACTAATTTTGACAAAGGTCATCATTTAATGTATTATACTCGATATAAATTAAACTACATGAAAATTGTAATTATACATAAACACAGATAGCAAAGGGATTAAGTATTCATACATGCCTCTTCTATCGGATCTTAGCTGCCCACGTCTGACAAGATCAGCTACAGAGCCAGGACGGCTGTACCTCGACTTCCTTACAACATATACTCTCACTGCAATAACCAGAAATGCAGTTGCAAGGCACAATCCAATCACAAAACTATTTCCAGCATGTCGTTTCATCTGATACAAACAACATAATTCCCTCAATCTGTGCATGAATTTCAATGATATCACTCAAAAAAGCCAAACCGACAACTTAATATTTTGCATTACTGCTTCCGGTAATTATACAATTATGTCAAAGACAGAATTAAATCCACCAACGATCAACTTTTTTTTTTTTTGTTGGGTAGGCATTATAATTTCATTAAATCAATAATCAGTAAAAGAAAAAAGAAAATGAATTCCACAAAACCCACTTAATATATGAGTGAAAATTACCACAAACGCAACAGGAGGAAGAGAACAAATTGTTTCTTGAAGCTTGGCAACTGGGTATTTTGAATTCAACGCTACAGAAACTTTTTCAGTCTCAATACGCTGGTCCTCATCAGAATTCACTGAATCGCTAACCGCTCTAAGTTGACACTTTTGATTCGTCGTCAGTCGGTTCAAACTCAGTCCGCCGTGAATTAATCCAAATTCAGTTCTGAGTTTTAAAGCATTCGAAGATACACGATGCTTTGAAACCGAAAAAATTATAGAATTAATTCATAAAATAATAATAAATTCCTAAAAAAATAAACACGAAGGAAAACAAGTTTCGGGTACTTACGGGGTAATAAAGAGAGTGAAAGTGGAGAGTTCTAATTGATGCCATTATAGGGAGAACGAAAATCTAACGAGTTGTTACATTTGAGTACTTGCTGCTGGCGCTCTGCAGTCAGCTGAACGGCGTGAACTGTTCAATCTAAACTCCAGAAGGGTTTGGCTGTGAAATATTCTGTGGAACAAAACTATGGTTACATATCATTCAATGAGCCGACTCGATACCTGTGGATCCGTGGCGCAATGGTAGCGCGTCTGACTCCAGATCAGAAGGTTGCGTGTTCGATTCACGTCGGGTTCAATTCCCACGATAAATTTTTTTGGTTGTATTTTTTCCACTTCGTAACTGCACGACGACAAGACGTATTTATTTTTCACACCATGCCGACGTGTAACCAACTGAGATATGAAAGTTTGCAACACTCTTCACTATATAATTATATTTCAACCGCTATGTCGTACTGCCTTTTCATAACACACACGACGTGTCGTATTTGAACCCTTCAATATATTTGTTTTTCCCAAAACAACTAAATGTGTTACAGAATGAGTATCTAAATAAAAATGTTTTTTTTTTAAGTAAGAATTATTCTTTTAAAAAGAAATTAAAAGCATTGGTCTCCGTAAACAACATAAGTGTAGAATTTGATTCTAGATCATCTATACAATAATTTAAAAACATACAAGTGTAAATGTCATACTACTTTTTTACAACATACCGACGTGTAGTACAAGAAATAAAGAAAACAAATGAATATGCGAAAGATTAGCTAAGAAAGAGATGTTGGTAAACCACCTCAACAATAGATTGAGGGTAGCTACTCTACTTAAATAATTATTCCTAATTAATTAATAGTCCATTAGCTTAGCTATTATTCTTAATTATATATTAGGCTTAGTTAAGCAAGGAATAAAGTGTTAAAAGAGAAAATAACTGATATATATATATATACATATATATAAGATGAGCTTCTCTCCACTCCCCACAATTTATTCCTTAAGACCTTTTGAAAACTTTTGACTACGACTCTATATACAACTTCCAATCCCAATCCTTCTTACATTCTCTTCGTTATTTTGTTATTCTACAAGGCACATGAAAACATATGCTTCTGCTTCTGCTTCTGCATGCCCCATCAAATTTAGGGTTACAAATTAAGAGGTAAAACATTCACTTTTTTAAATTTAAAACGATTATTATATAATAAAATTTATTTATAAAGATAAAAGATTTTTGTGGCGGCAAATATGCTGCCATAATTATAGCAAAAATTGGTGGGAGATGTGAGGACATGGTTAGATAAACTTTACAACTTCTTACGCAATTGAGACAAGTGAAAATGATGGGAGAGTTATAAGTCAAGAAGGAACAAGCCCACAAATAGATAGTATAGGATAGCATTGTGGACTCTTCTTTCTCTTGTATGGAATAAAATCTTGACCTACTTTCGTTTCGGTGTATTGCCCTTGGGGCAGAACTTTGTTCGCAAAACCCAGCACTCTTTTATCTTTCTGTATTGAAGCAAAAGTTGAAGTCAAGTTAAGACAAAGAATTGGGTGATTGGGAAATCAATGATTAGGGCAAATATTAAGTGATAGCAGCACAACACATTCCTAACCCAGAAGGGGAAATGTGCCCTATGGATTGATTACCTACAAATTTATCAAATGTATTTTTGAACATGAATTGCCCACTAGAATTCCAATTTCAAGTATTATAATCCCCAATTGTTGGTAAGAAGAGACAAAATTGAGGAATGATGGCCATTTTAAATTAATGGGGGTTATTCTGGCCACTTTTTTAGTGGACCGTGAAACATTATAATATCCAACGGTTCCAAAGAAAAGGGAATAAAAGATTAACAATAAAAGATATTATTAACAATCTATAGCATTAGGCATATAAGTTGGACAAACACAAGCTTTGTTAGGTCAAGACAAGAGAGAGTGATGGTTAATTTTGGAATTGATATTTTATTTATGTGATTATCAACTAATACATGTATTTAATGATATCTTAGAAATTGGTTTAATTTTTGTTTATACTTAGTGGGTTTACCCTTGAACTTCCCCTTAGCCTTGCCAACTTTCTCTTATTTTCCATTGACAGATTGCATACAACATAGCTTTACAAGACCGATTTGCAGACATAAAGATAAAAACTTGACAAGACTGACAAGCACACACTAATGGAATCCCTCTTCAGATTTCATGGATTACCTTGTAATTTTTATTTTTTTTTTTCTGGGTCCCTTTTTGATTCCATACCCCACCCCGAGAAAATTAACAGCATTATTTTCCCAATCTCCAAACAGAAAACCCTAAATGCAAAGCAAATTGTTCGACATAACTTGTCGGTTGCAGACTTGCAATGAAAGACTGTAGTTTACATACACGAATTGAAATACATACTTATACATTACAAGATTACAGTGAACTAATTTTATAAACCTAAGGAAATAGAAAATGTAAGATAATAACTCATATGTATTTAACTGAGTGAAGAAGAACTGAGATAAACCCTCAAAAGTTAGGGCAAGAACATATTGGGATCGTCTTCTCTTTCCTTTGATCTTGCCTCGTTTGTTTCAGTTCCGCCGCCGGAGCTAGACGAACTGGCGGGAAAACCTCCACACTTTTGACACCTAGCAACGACCAATATCTGACGGCAGGAAGGGCAAGACGAGTGGGACCCAAGCCACGTATCGATGCAGGAAACGTGGAACCCGTGCCCGCACTGGGGAAGCACCCGGATTTCGTCTCCGACACCGAACTCCGCCAAGCAAATCGCGCAATCGGAGAATTTGGTGGCGGATTCGGCGGTGAAGTGTTGTTTCGGGAGCGTACGGAGGATTTTCTTTTTCAGGCCTTTGTTGGCGGGAGAATTACGGGAGTTGGAAGCGGCTGAGTTGTTGTTGTTGTTGGCTGGTCCTCCACCGGAGAGTCGGCGGAGCCAAGCGCAGCGCGCCACGGCTATCAGACCGAGGACGCATATTAAGGCGCAGAGGAGGGCGGCGAGGATTACGACATAGTCGGAGTCGACGGTGGTAGGTTGGGATGAATCACTGGCGGTGGAGTTCTCGCCGCCTAGCAGCCTGAAAGAACGAGTCATGTGAGAAATTACAGAGAGAGGGAGAGTTTTCTGTTAATTTTGATTAGAAGTGTTGACTGTGTAAGTGAAAGTGTTAAGACGTTTGGTCGCTTATGTAATGACCCCAGCTAGTTTTATACTAGAAATTTAGATAATAACATTTTGGTCCCTATTTTGTTATAATTTTATTATAAATACATAATTCATTCATTTATTATAATAACTCCTTAAATCCTAAATTAAATGACAATATCATCCTTCTGGGATTGAATTTTGACGACGCAATATTATTTTTTAATAAATTATTAAATACAATTTAATTTTAAATATTTAGATATTTTAAAGCCTATTGGTTTATAAATTTATTTAATTATAATTTTAAACATAAACTTATTTCATTCTATCTATTTTCTACTATAAATAGTTTATCTAATTAATTATAAGGGTAGATATATCAAATCACTATTTTTAAGACTAAAAATAAAAATATTATTTAAATTTTAAGTAAGAAAAAAACATTACCATAATTTATACTAAAAGATATTTCGGTCCTTAGTATGATCAAAGACTTGTTTATTCCAAATGAACAAGTTACATCTTTATCTCTAAAAATGAAAGCGTTTAGGGAGTGCGATGTTATTATCCCACCCAAGAATCTCAAAAGATATTATTAATGAGGTTGCTTTATTGGAGAAAATTTCCAATAATGCCCCTGTTAATTCGACGGTTAATACATTTATGCCCTTATTTGAATTGTAAGTTGGAGTTGCGCACTACCACTTTTTGAAGTCACTATTCACAAATATTTGTGCATCACATGTTAATTAGGGTTTCTATTTTTTTAATAATTTAAAATTTCCCAAATTAATCAGAAAGTGCCACGTTGCTGAAAAAAAAAAAAAAAAGGTTTCGAGTAAATCCTCTTGTCGTTGATTTTGTTGTCAATGGAAAACGCTCTCATTGCTTTGCTTTGCTCTTCCACGTTTTAAGTAGTGTATTGGATAGACATCTAAATTAAGGTATTTAATACCTTTTTTTTTTTTTTTTATCAAAGGTATTTAATAAGATTTTATAAATAGAGCTAAATCAGTTTGTATAAAAAAAATTTGTATAATAAATTTATATTTTTAGTATTATTCTTCGTAAAGCTAAGAAAATTACACATTAATTTGAACGAAATAATTTATATATCAAGTTTATATCTTTAATATTATTATTTGTAGAGAGATCGAGTTTTCTTTGTAAAGAGAAAGAGGTCGGGTCCAAGCGCACGAATAAATAACTCATTTATTGATCTTCAACTCCATTCATTTCTTGATCTTGATATCTTTTAGACGTTCCGATCGATTGATTGATGAATTAAAATGTTAATTATTGTAAAATAGAATTATTAATTATCAAAGTTAAGTGTAGTATTTCAAAAAACTGAGTAAAAGCAGTAGAGTAAGAAAAATGTGAAAAAAAAAAGAAAAAAGAAAAAGAAAGAGGGGCCCAACTCGAAAACTATAATTCGAGAAAGGCAGAATTGATTTTTGGGAGAGGGGGGTCACTTTGAATTCATTTGGAGTAGAAGAAGAAGAAGTGGGCGACAGCTACAGGGGGGAGCAATGCTTGTGATAAAGCAGACGTATCCTCAAAACCATTGTTACTTTATTCTTTCTTTTCTTTAAATTCAACAATACAATCATGGACAGAAAGAAGGTTTCTATAATTGCTACTAATGATACTATGGATAGCATTAACTATAGGATGCCAAAGGCAATCATGGCCGAACGAGAAACATGCACCCCACTGCCAATGATGAATGGCAAAAGATCTAAAATCCCAATTTTAAATCTTCCCATAAGAAAAAGATCGGTAAAAAAAGTGATAAAAATTCAAGTTTTTTAGTGCTTGCTTTTTTATTTTTTTGGCACCCATAAGAGGTCAAACGTCGGCCAATAAAGTTCTACATTTAGGCAAAGGTGTCCTAAAAAATGGAAGATGACCCAGCATAATTGGTAAATTACACATGGCAAACAAGGCATGAAAGTCGGGGAAAATTTGGATAAGAAGAAGATAAGATATGGGTGTTTGGATGGTAGTTGAGAGATCCTAACTTCTTCCATGTGAGAATGGACCATGTGAATTTGGCCACAAAAAAGATAGCTTTCTTGGTAAACTTCTAAAACCTATATATATATATATA